>JAFREE010000103.1:0-87633 GCA_019400425.1 Hymenochaete sp. R1
ATGCCTGAAGGATATGCGGAAGGGAGACTCAAACAACTGGTGCACACACAGTGTCAGTTTCGAAACATAATATCTCACTCAATTTTTGGAATCAGGGAATGTAATTTATATCGCTCGGAAGCCATTATATAGGGCTATCTCCATGAATATTTTTACAATTTTATAATTTTATTTGAGGGAGGGGGAAGCGACGCGATCGCGAAGTTGCGTTTTGTGCACCGGTTTTTTGAGATACTGTATATCGCTACAGGTGGCATCAGGCAAGTCGTTGTCGTGTAGTGATAACCATGCGGCTTCTTTGGTCCATCGCTGAGTCTCCTCGTGCAGGTCCGAGATAAGTCTGGGAAAGAATTTAAAAGGTCCTGAAGCTCGTACATATTTGATGTCTTTCTCATCTAGTGCGGGGGCTTCGTTAGACGAAGAAGACGCGGAGGGCTGGGCTACGGGCGCGTGCGGTAAAGACGAAGTGCCAGGCTGGCATTGGGACGTGGACGGGGCTGTAGCCCCTGCGGACGCCTTAAGCTTCTTCGGAGAACGTCCCTTGTCAACGCGGGCATCTGTTTCACCCGTAGGTGTCCGTGGCGCCTTCCTCTTGGAGCTGTCTGGACCGTGGCCACCTTGGTTGTGATCTGAGGCTACAGACATCCTGTCACTTGATGAAGATAGCTTTTCTTGATCAAGACGTAGGGACAGGTGAGCTTCCGGCACACTGGTTTTTATTCGGTGAGTTTTGTTTGCGGATTCTGTTATCGCCCTTTGCAACATGCGTCATTTTTGAAGAGCATGACTAGCACTTTCACCCCAACTGACGCCAAGCGGCTAGTTCTGCAAGTGTCGCAAAGCTCGACGGCGTCCTGTATCCCTCCCTTTGCTTTTACGTCTTGGGACTCTGCGATAATATCTTGCAATCGCTCCCAAAGACTCTTGGTAACTCACGACCATGGATCCGCGCTCCTCAGTCTCCAGTGCCCTCGCCCTCCACGATCATCACAGGTGAAAAGGCTACATCTCTGGTATTACCAGGATATCCGACTCGCCAGATGTATCCACGGGTAATGATCCATCATACAGGACCTTCCTGAAAACGAACAAGCACTGGTAAGCGTAATCGCGAGTGAAATGAGACTCGCATCATGATGGCTTAGAGTGTACTTGACTACGATGTTTCCCCATCGTTGTATGCATGCGCCCTCAGCCTGAGCAAGCATCGTCACGGTTGATTCACATCACACTATGTGCCTCTGCTAGAGAAAAACTTCACTAGTACTGTCCTGTCATCTATATACAGTATAATTGAAGCTTCTGCTAGTTGTGTCGTGAACTTGAAGGGAATCCAGGTGTTGAAGGTGACGAGGGTCCGGGTCCGAGTCGTCTCTGTCTCGGGACGTCGAGACTGAACCAAATAGTCTCAATCTGGGATACTCAAGCCCGAGCGAGCGTTGAATGTTGAGTTGCAATAAGTTGAAGGGGGCGAGCATGGTCGGGTGTGACTGGTCCGGAGCGAAGAGAAAAAGCCAATGCCATGCGTACCGCCGCCCCTCCAAGTTCGAGTTGTTCTTAATACTATTGCTATCAGTTTCTGCGGAACAATAGCACATTCCTTATCCAACAAATTCAAGAAATCGATTGTGTCTGATAGAAACTCCTTTGACTACGTGGTACCGGTGAATAAGGGGAAAAAAGGAGAAAATAGACAAGAGGGTAAAAAGGCCGTAAGCATATGCACGCACTCCGAACTGATAAGTGTTGAGATGGGGTAACTGAATATTGTATTGAAAGGGAAAATTGGATATGAAATATGGAATACGTTGAAAGTTAGATCGAGTACGATTGAATGGTGCTAGTGTGGTCATTGAAGATAAGCAGTGAATCCGTCGTGATAAGAGGACATCATATATCGTGAAGCCAAAATAAAAAGGTGAAAGATGAAATGCAAAGTGTATGACAAAGGAAAAAAAAGGATCATTATGTTGCACAATACTCGAGTACACGTGCTTCGTCAGAGTTAGGAGGGGGGTTGTTGGTTTGGACGTGCATGTGTATATGCGTATGTATGTGTATATGTTTCTCTGCCTTTACATGATGACACAGCGCCATCTACGGGATTCAGGTGCGTTGTCGGTTTCCTCCGTCTCAGCCGTCGCCGACGCAGCGATGGCGCTACCCTCAAGAGTCGGCCTGCTGAACTCGCCCGTGGCGACTTCGAGGGACGGGCGCTCTTTCTGTGCGGGGGTCCCTACCCAACCGCCGGGACAATGCAAGTTAGAGATGGTCGACTCGTGACGATTCCGCGCTGCAGGCGCAGCGAGGCCGGTGTCCTCCCGAGGAGGCTCAGATTCTGTCGCAGAGACCTGTGGAGGCTGCTCTGACGTCGGGCTCTCTTTCCCGACGTTGAAAGCGGATGGGAACGAACGCATCGCGAGTGCGTGCGTTATACTGAGCGGTCTGCCGTTATTGTCGCCCGTTGCGGTGACGGTGGACGCGTCAGGACTCGTCGGCCTCTCCGTGGACGCTTCCTCATCCAGAGGCTCGATGCTCCCAGACTCGGACGCCGCGTACATGTCCACTTTCGGCATCTCCAGCGTCTCAACGTCCGGAGTGGTGACGTTGGTGCCTGTCTCTTGAGAGGGGGACAACGAGTCTGAGATCTGGGTGTACGCGCTGTCTGTACTGAAGGCATTCGCGACGGCCGCTGGTGCGGCGACTTTCGTGTCAGGTACAACGAGTTTCGGGATCGACAGCTCGGAGACTGAGCTCGAGATATCGGGCATGTCGGCTTCCGACCCAGGACGAGTGTTGTCGGTGATCGTGTCGAGCTCGCTTACATTTCCACTGAAAGTCTTTGCAGAAGCGACCTGGCTCGATTCCGAACGAAGATCTGACACAGAGTCCGTTGCTTCTGACGACACTTGTCCTTCCGTTTCTTGTATCCACTAGAAAAATAGTCAGTATTTACTCATTTGCTGATGATTGCTAATTGGACGCTTCTTACCGATTCAGTGGTCGAGGCTGCGAGATCGACAGGTGCTTCAGCGTCAATATCATGGACAGCCGTTTCCGTCAGCGCGTTCTCCCCAGTAACTTCTGCAGGAGCCTCTACAGGCTCTTCAATCTTCAACTCCTTGCTCTGCAAAACAAGAGGTGTCCGCAAAGGCGACACCGCACTGAATTGCTGAGTAACGCCCACAGCCTTCATCAAAGGCGTCTTCACATCCGCTTCAGGCGCCAGTGCAGATTCGGGGTCGGTTCTGGGTGAATCTGGGGGATTGGGCGAATGGCTTGCCCCAGAAACCTCCGAACGACTGTCAAAGCCTGGTGTGATACTTCCGAGCTCAGATCTGGGACTCGACGGGGCTTCGGGAGCGTTGCTCATTGCAGTTAACGGTACCGTCTCTGAGTCGGTGATACTATCGGTGGATGTTGAATCCGGAGGTTCGAGATCGAGAGACAGCGAATTGTCGTTCGCTTTATTGAACGCTGCTTCCTTCGGGAGGTCCGCTATTTCTTCTTCAGCGGTGTTTGGTCCCATTTGCGTTACGGAGTATGCTGGCGGATATGGCGACCTTGGACGTTCCTCATCCTTTTCAGCTTCGACACTGGCAGTAGCTTCTTCCTTTGTCTCCGGGGCAGATACTTCCGGTTTATCGCCTTCAATTTCAGTTGGTACATCTTCGTCTGGTTGTTGCACGTTCGGTCCCTGGTTCGTGACCGAGTACGAGGGAGTCCAGGGAGACTTGGGTCGCTCAGGCAGATCGGACGAGGTTGTGTCGATCGTGAGAGCCGGCTGAGCGTCCGCTCCAGATGCCTCTGCCTCATTCTTGGGTTCTTCGCCTGCAGCCTGAGTGTCGTCATCCTGAAAGACCGATACGTCATGCGTTAGCGTTGTATTGACTTTCGCGATAATATTTTTTATTATCAAAAAAACTGACCTCCTTGATGAACGAACCGCGCTCTACAGCTTCGACGACTTCTTCGTCCAGAGGTATCGAAGCAGGTACCGCTGCATCCTCAGCGTCTGCAGAACCTTGAACCACCTCGCTCTCTTCCTCCGGCGGCGTAACAACAACCTTCTCACTCTCCTCGATCAACTCTTCAGTATCCACCGCCTCCGTACCAGCAACTTGAACAGGGGCATCATTTACAGGGCTCACAGCCTCCTGAGCCGACTCTTCTGCGGGTTCTCCGAGTTCCACTGGTGGATGGACCGGAGACGTACCCTGCATCGTCACTGAGAACGCAGGAGTGTATGGCGACTTTGGTCTCTCGGGGACTTCGGAGACGTCAGTGTCGATGGCAAGGTTTGCTGGAGTCGAAGGCTTCTCGGCTTCAGCTGCTGTTTCGTCGGCGTCGTCCGCGGCGGCGGCTGGTTCGGAGAACGCGATAGTGGAGAGGTCGACGGGCTGAAGGTCGGATATCGAGTATTATAATCAAGCATGTAAAATAAGAATACAACGACACTCGCCTCCTGTGGTTTATCGCTTTCGACTTCCTCATTCGGTTCCTCGTCCGCATGTTGTGCCGAAAAGACGATAGACGAAAGGTCGACGGGCTAGATAATATGATATTTGAGAACGGTGCATGAGATAAACATAATTATTAACGAGGTTCTTACTTCAGTTTCTTGCTTAGCGGGCGTCTGCTCATCCTCAGTAGCGGGATCCTCGTCACTCACTTGCTCTTTGAAGGCAAGATTCGAAAGGTCAACAGGAGGATCATCTTCCACCTGCTGTTCCTCAGCAGACGCAGCAACGCCTTCGACCTCTTCTTCCACCCGCGCTTCAGGTAATCCTTCCGTCCGAGACACAACAGGCGTCGGAAGCTCTTCCTCCTCCGCGCCCGACGCCAGCTCCTCAAGCTCCACCAAAGGTGCAGCTGCAACCGCAGCACCAGCACCAGCCTCAACGAACGTCAACCCCGCCGCTTCCGCAAGCCTCTTCTCCAACGGCACGCCGTCTCTCTCGTTCGCTTCTTCGTCATCTTCTGTGGAGAACGAGAGCGCTTCGGAGGAGGGTGTGAGGATCTCCACTTGTACGTTGGGGATCCCTCCTCCGTGTTCGAGGTCGGCTGGGGTGGTTTCTTGTGTGGATGCTGGGGTGTCGACTTGCTGTGCTTCTTCGTCTTCATGGACTGGGGTCGCGGATTCGCCGATTTGGGGAGTCTGATCGTCCTCTGTGGAAGGTTTGGGCTCGACCGCCAGTTGGCCTTCTGCTTCAGAGTGGATTGTGTCGGAGATTCCTACTTGTATCTCCTTATCACTAAGATCATGCAACTCAGACCCGATATCCAGATCAGCGACTTCAGAAGGTGCTTCGCCGATCTCGGTCTCGGTCTCGGTAGGTATAGACTCGAGAGACTCGATACCGGAGACGGAAGTGATCGTCGACGCTTTAGTGCCAATGTCCTTTGTAAACGAAATCAGCAAAAAAAAAGACCAGACTCATATTTTAGTACACAATGACAGACGCCGATGCTCGTGATTCAGACACACCTCGGACTCAACAAGTGTTTCTTCTGTAGGAATATCCTGAGTGGTATCCGTCTCTTCCGCTTGAGCCTCATCATCAACGATTGCAGCGTCTTCCGCATGAGGTACATCAACTTGCGCCGCTTTCGGTTCAGTAGACTCATCTTCGGGCTTCAAAGATGGCGTAGCGACAGCCTGGGCAGCTGCAGCTTCAGTGTGAGGTTCCTCGTGTGCCAACTCAGAGCCTTCCGGCTCCTGTCCTTCTGTGCCAGCTTCTTCCACGACGTTCGTTTCAGCTATCTCATGAATTTCTTGAGGAGCTTCGGGCACCGGCGCAATCACAACCTCGTCCGCCTGTTTTCGTGGAATGAACGTTAGCTACGCCCATCTACCTGACCTGAATAAATAAATCGAAGTTGGACGAACCTTCTCCTCGATGGTATCTTGTACTTCGTTCTCGTTTATAACGGACTGGACATCAGGCCCATCTTCGGTCGTCTTCTCTCCGTCGGTCGTCGCAGGAACGGGAGTAGGGTCAGTTTCTTCTGACTGTGTCGCTGTCGCTTCTTGCGCAGCAGCCTCAATAACCTCGTCATTATCCTCGGTAGCCTCCGGGACAAGTGCACCATCCCCCACATCACCTGCAGCCTGAGTGTGCTCCTCCGACGCTGGCTCAGCGGCAGAAGCTTCCGTCTCAATCTCAACCTGTGTCTCGGAGACATTTACATCGGTGTTACCAGGAACGGACGACGGCCCGGACGGTGGTAATGCCCCTTCGTCTTCGGTCATCTTCGACTCATCCGCGATACCGGCGACATCGACCGTCGAGACTGCAGTCTCAGCAATTCCGGCAAGCTGCGATTCCTGGGCTTCGTCGACCGGCTTCGCGTGCCCGTCGTCAGAATTTGCAGTATCGGCTTCAGCATCGGCTTCGGCTTCTGGCTCCTTCTGCGGAGACGTTTCCTCTGCTGGCATCTCTTCGGCGGGGCCGCCCCCAGCTTGATGCGCCGCTCCATCATCGACTGGAGTAGTCTCTGGGACGATTTCTGGCTCTTCTGCTGGCTTGGCCTTGTCTTCGATCGATGGTGAGGCCTTTAACTCCGACTCCGGCTCTGGCTCCGAGTTAAGGGTGTGAGCAGGCTCGGAAACGGGTTTTTGTTCGACTTCGACTTCGTCCATCGCTGAAGCACCAGGACGCTCCTCTGGTTCGGCTGTCTCTTGTGTCGTCGATGGCTCTGTAGAGGCCTCGATAGGCTCTCCGGGCTGCTGCTCTTCCTCCGCGAATGTTTCGACTGGAGCACGCGTATCTGCCTTTATCTCTTCGACAGCCTCCGGTCCGTCTGAGCCACCTTCAGCGTCTTGAGGTGCTTCAGAAACAGCTACCTCACGAGCTTCATCCTCGGGGATAGCAAGCTCGGGTTCCTTGTCCTACAGTTTTGAATGAATCAGTATCTTATTATCTTACGATCTTACTGAGAAAGGATAAAGTTCTGGGACCAAACGCAACGCACCTTCGCCTCCGAAGGCTCTTTCGTCTCTTCTTGAAGGTCCTCCGTCTTAGCTTCGACGCTGCTCATCGTCGGCTCGGCTGTGACCTCCGGCTCGTCCAGCACTGCAGCTTTGCCCTCGGCCTCAGCCTCAGGTTCGCCCTTCAAAGGCTCCTCTGCGGTAGATTCCAGGACCGAAGCATGTTCAAGACCTACACCGTCGGTTTCTCCATCTTTCGTCGCCGCAGTCGCCGTCGCCGTCGCGTCCGCATCTGCGGGAACGAACTCGGAAATGGGAGCGGGTCCGTTATCCACGGTCCCAGCAGGATTTTCGTTCAAGCCTTGCGATTCTTCGGGAGCTTCAGTTCCTGCTTGTTCGGGATGGGATTCAATTTGTGTTGGGCCTTTGGGTTGGGTGGAGGCCACGCCGTTCGCGTCTGCATGGTCGTGCGCGTGCGCAAGCTCGGCAGGCTTCGAAAGCACGTCCATCGACCCGGGTGCATCGTGTACTGGCACGTTCTCGCTCTGGCTCTGACTCTCGTTCTCGTTCTTCGCGTGATTATCTTCGTCTTCGTCTTCGTCTCCCACGAGGTCCTTTGAGTCGGGGTTGGTCTCTCCGAACGTAGAGGCTTGGGTCGCCTATTCCAAGATGTGCGGAGTGTCAGTGTTAGTGATAGTGTCAAAGGAAGGAAGGATCGCAGGGAAAGAGAGGGAAAGAGAGGGAAAGAGAGGGAAAGAGAGGGAAAGAGAGGTTGAAATAGTATGACTAGAACTAGAAACGTACCTTTTCTTCGCCTTCGCCCATGATGTCTTCCTCATCGGCCTCCAAGCCTTCCAAAGTATCCTTACCGCGACTCTGCACCTCCTCCAAGGCATCCGCATCCACATCCGCGTCAGCTTCTTCCTCTTCTGCTTCCTTCACGTCAACGCCGTTGACGTCGGTCAAATTATCGGGGTTCACGTCTGCCAGTGGTACGGCCTTCTGGACGCTAAGGTCCTCGCCAACATGGCCGACCGTCTCGTTCTCGGTCACTGCGTCTGCGTCCGCGTCGAGATTGTCGGGATGGAGGAGCGCAGGAGGCGTAGGCAATGGAACGACGACCTCTGTCATTTCCGTTTCCGTCGTGAAGTATGGAGCGGGAAAGGGCGTGGTTCGACTTTCGATTTGGTTCCGGTGTTGATGTTCGTATTACCGTAAAGGGCCGAGAGAGAGAGAGAGAGGAAGAGTATACCACCAAACGCTAAACGCCAAAATAGGAATATACCACTAAACACTCAAAGGCCCGTCTTCGACGTGTGTCGCCTTGAGAGCGTGTGTGTGCGTGTGCTGAGGGCGGAGGTGTGTAGTGTGGTGTGTGGTCCGGCGAAAGACGACGGCGTAGCAAAGAGAAAGTTCAAGTAGTACCGAAGAAGAAAAAACGCGGATTCGTTCCCGCTCGTGGAGGTTCGTTTTCTCGTGAAAGCAAGAAGGGAGAGAGGGAGGCGAAAGGCGAGAGGCGCTTGAGCAGAGCAAGGGGAGAGACGGGTGTGGTGGTGGTTGAGGAAAGAAGAGTTCCTCGACTAGTAGTTGTATTGAGCCGAAGCGAAAGGAGGGCGCGTGAATGGAATGGGAATAAATGGGTGTCGGGCCGTGCCTTTCAAGTCGACTTTGAGTGCTCACAGTACTACTACTGGTCATTCAATCCAAGGAGCACAATAGAAATTAGAAATAGCCATACTTGAAGATAATAGAATAGAATAGAATTGAATCACAGAGTCATTTCAACGTGTCTACAAAGATTGAAAGAAGAGAGGAAGGGGTCACTTTCACTTACGCCTTCACTAATACTTGTACTAATACTAGTACTAGTACTATGACTATTCGACTCTACACTCCAACGACACCCATCAAACGAATCCGAAAACGAAGACGACTCGAAGCCGTCGAATGATCACACTCAAACAAACTCTAACCAACTCGACCCCGAGTCGAAAGATGCCAGACAAAGCTCAGACTCGGTTCAGAGTCCCTCCCCCACTGGCATAGTATACCAGTACCAGTATACCAGTAGCGCCGTCAAGGGTACCTCCATCTCGACTCGACTCGACTCGATTCGTCCAGTTCTCACATTCTACTAGTACTGGTATTGCTACTAGCAGTAAGCGCTTCGGGTTCAAGTTTGCCTCGCGGCGTGTTCAAGTTCCTCCTGTCTCCTGTCTCTCTCTCTCTCTCTCTCTCTCTCTCTCTCTCTCTCTCTCTCTCTCTCTCTCTCTCTCCTTTTTTTACGATGCCAACCCAGTGCTACTAGTACTGCGACTTCCCACATTGTCTTCACCCCCAACTTCCTCCGCGCCTGTGGGAAACGAAAAACGTGAAAAGAAAAGAAGCGCCAAGAGAAGAAAGAAGAGCGAGGCAAAATAACGCGTACACAAAGCGATCGCGTGCCATCCATCCACTGGAATCGTTAGACGCGTCTTTCTCCCACTTCCATAGAAAGCCCCAAATCAGATCTAGACGCGTGCTGAGACTGACAACGGCTCCACTCTCATTTCGTGCGCAGGCACACATCACGACGAGTCAACAATCAATGTGAAATGTCGTTCTCATTCATAACGTGCGGACCGTACCGTAAAAGAAATTACTTGTACATGCGCAGGCTATGAACAATCCCAAACAACAAAAAAGGACGAGAAAGAAAAATAGAACGGGCTGAAGGCAGAAAAAAAAGAATACTAAAATCGTGTGGAGTTGTATACCTGTATCGGAGAAACGAGCGGGTCAATCAAAGAATGGCAGGTCATCTTATCAACTGTTCTTTTTTCTCTCGGGTAATGAGTTGGAGCAAAAACTAAGCGTCCGAGCGAAAAAAGGAGGGGAAGGGTGGGGTGCGACTAATGAAATGAAGTGTCCATACGCATCTCTCATTTCCTTAGAAAAGAGCAGCACCGACGAAGCCGAGCATACCAGCAAGGCCGGCAGCACCCGCCGCAGAAAGGCGCTCAGCACCGCTCGAAGAGGACGAGCTCGAGGAGGAAGAGGTCGAGGTGCCAGTTGCGCTCGAGGACTTGGAAGACGAGCCTCCAGAGCTGGAGGAACCGGTCGTAGTCGCAGACGATCCACCCGAGGTGGAAGAACCGCCCGAGGATGCGGTGGCAGTAATAGACTCGCTGGCGGAAGAGTTGACGCAGCTCGAGTCGCTGCTGCTCGCGATGGTGACCGCGTCAGTGTAAACTTCTTGACCGGTGCTGTCCCTGAGACCGAGAGTGCTAACAAAGAGAGAAAAAAGATGTCAGCCCCAGTCCGTTGGCAACGGGAGTCAAGGTAACTTACATTTGAGTGTTGGCGGCGATCGAGACGTCCCAGGTGAAGGAAGTCGCGTCGGTCTGGTCGAACTGCTTGAGGGCGCCAGTGGTTTGTCCACCGGGGTAGATGGTCAAGAAATACGGCGAGGTGCCATCACTCCAGGAGAGAAGGACGGGTTCTGTGAGTAGTGGAGATAATCCAAGAAGAGAAAAAAAGACGGTTGTCAGCCCAACGCGTTCTGATCGGAAAAGAAGAAAAAACGAAAAAGACGTACGACACTGGACGATGTTTGCGCTAGAGATGCAGGAAAATACAAGGCAAGCGAAAAAAAGTGAAGAAAACAGAAGGCGAGTGAGCGGACGCGTCGAGAGAGGAACTGTTGTGGGTACTTACGGGGTGTTGATGGTGAGGGCGTACGCCTGAGCGGAGAGGGTGGCAATGAGGGAGAGGAGAGCGAAGGACTTCATTATTGCAAAGAGAGGAAAGGTATATATGAAAGACGACGACGACGAGATGAGATGAAGAGTAGAGTAGAGTAGAGAGAAAAGTCGCTGAGGAAGATGGGGGAAGGAGAGCAACGAACGAGGGGAGTCGACGTCGCGGGGGTCTCTTCTTTTTATACTCGGCCCTCTTTTTTTTCTGATGATGATTTCTTTTCTGACCTGATTTCAGGCGGCTGACAGCACACGCGATACATCGACTGCGCGCGCCCCATCGGTGATCTCATTTCAAGCGGAGCTTTAATTCTAATTCCGTAGATCACTTCCAATTTTAGTCGCTTTTCGGCTCCCGTACACCAACAGCGGAGCCGTCTATCCGCTTCCCGCTGTTCTTTGATTCTCCTTGGTATGTTTAGTCTAGTATTATTTAAGTCGGTTTTAAACGCATCCCAGAGAATCCAGTAAAACAACAAGAGAGAGCAGAGAGCACTAGCAGAGGCATATATTCCAAATACACATTTTGATTCCATCACTCCACCTCCTCGCTTTCTTATCCCCGACATCCATCGCGCGCACAAAACCCCTTTACTCCCATCCATCGTCTCCACCTCCGGCACTTGCTACCCGCGCATCAGCATCCGCTCACTGCAACCACGTCACTTCACACTTCCCACCACCCACCTCAAAGCCCATACCAACTACTCCTCCCACCCGGATTATGCAAACTCGTTTGCCCAATCTTCACAACTCCCGCTTCTCCCCCAATAACTCCCCCACTCGCACCAGGCCCAGACACGAACTCGGGCGAACCAGGACTCGCCCCGCTCAGATCTACGGCGTCTAGTAAGGGGCTCCGAGCGCGGGGCCCGGGGGAAGCGGTCAGCACACCGGGAGACGCGATGAGCATGGTCCCCGAGCCGTTCACGCGGTGCGGGGTGGGCGTGAGTGTGGGTGTCGAGGGGACGCCAGAACCGTAGCCAGCACCGGAGGAGGACGATACGATGCTTGCGAATGTAGAGGGTGTGGGTACCAACGTAGGAGCGGAGCCCGTAGAAGAGGGTTGGGACTGCGCTTGTGCCTGAGCCTGAGCTTGCTGTTGTTGCTGCTGGTGTTGGGAAGAAGGCGAAAAGGCGACGGGCAAGAAGGATTCGGCGATCCACTCGTACCATACCTTGCTCGACTCCGTCAGTCTCCAGATCGAAACACGTAGCTCGGCATTGCTTGGCAAGTACAACGGCTCCTGCAGGACGCGAACGACAATGGCGTTGGTTGGGACGTTAGGAACCCACACGCGTCGCGCAGGAATTGCAGTGCAGTGCAATGTGCATAGCATCAATATCAAGTAATTTTTTTTCATTACAAAAAACGAAGCCAGTCAGTCCAGTCAATACGGGAGCCATTCGCTACTGCGGACGAGAAAGCGACAGAGCACAACTCGCGACTCACTTTGACAGGGAAGAAGCACGGGAACCAGCTCAACATGTCCCGTGAGATGTACTCCTTCCGATCGGGATGGATACTCAGCCCGATACCATCGTACAGGACCGCCTCGAAGTACCCCGCGAAGCCGTGCAGGATGCCTGCATGGGGTATCGCGAACGTGAGTGATGCAGAACGCATATTGTGGCTGTTCGTGAGTGGGAGGCCTAATGTGGTGGGAGGAGGACAAAGGTTAGAATTCTGAGTTGATACGGAGGAGGGATAGGACTAGATGAACTTGCCTCGGGAGTCGACGATAACGTCCCGCCGCGGGTGCTCGAACATCCAACACTGCTGGATCCTCCCGCCACACCGGTCTCCGTGCAAGTACCCCGGCACGTCCTCGCCAAGAAAGTTGAACGCCTGTAGCATGACGACGTACGGCGTCTCGAGGCCCTTTTCCCGGCTCGTGTCTTTCGCATCCTTGCTCCCACCCGCTTCTTGGTGTAATTTAGAAGATTGGATGGGAGCGAGGTAAGCTGCATAAGAGGATGGGATTGAAATGCCACCGTCCTCTACAATTTTAGATGAGTATGAAGATACGAGGACAGACAGAACACAGCGCTTCTTACCCTTGAGGAAACGCATAGCACCGTCGAGGCACTCCGGACTGAGCTCGTTGTCGCCAAAGGAACCCAACAGCTCGCTGACGAGTATGTCCGCTTGTTCGGGTACGTGCAAGTGCCGCATGTCTCCGAAAAGTACAGTCACTTTGTCTTTCCATTCCACTCGCTGGCGTTGCTGTAGCCTTCCGAACACAGATATGAGTGCGAAGTTACCTGGTGAAACGAGAGCGAGCGTACGTGACATATGCACTCGGGTTCTTCTCGATCGCGTAAACGGACACGGACCGTGATGCTCGTTCGATCGCTTTTAATGAGCGCGCAACGAGAGGTCCGCGTCCGGCGCCTGCCACCGTTAGGACACTGACTCAATTGAATGGGTCGAAAGATACTTCCATTTCGCACGTCACTCACATTCTCTGACCTTGGGCTCTGTCACATAGAGCTCTATAGATTGCCTGCACAGATGCATCAACAAATCTGCCATCTTATTTATGACATAAGCAAATGTGAGGCTTACATCTTCGTATCTCTGATACTTCACAGGATCTCGCTCGAAGTTCTCGTAAACCACGCTCGCAAGATGGTCTTGGAGGGGCTGCCGTGCTACTGTGATCAGATTTTGACAGACGCCAGGCTGGAGCTACCCAAAGAGACCTCGTACCTGAAGCGGTACCTGGAGGTAATCATGGTAGTCTTGAGCATAATTTTCAAGCGTGTCGGGTTCTTGTTTCCGAACGGTGTGCGCCGCGCTCTTTTCGAGATGGGAAAGGTACTTGACGAGATTGTCGATTCGGAATTTTGGATTTGCGGCTGCTCGGTGATTAGTGCCGAAGAGAATAATGTATGGACGTGTCTAAATGAGGGGGCGATGTGAGTTCCTATGCTTATAGTAAAGTTGTAGAGCACGTTGCATATGTACCCTCATCAATTTTTGAATAAAGGATTGGTTGCCTTTGGGCAACACCGGGTATTCTTTTGGGTTTGGTATGAATCCGGAAGCAGGAAAGAATATGTACGAGATTGATTCCGCTGTCCACCGAGAGCATATCTCCAGCGGGGGAAGGGGAAGAGAAAGGTCCAAAGCTACCACAGCGGTGCACTGGAATCAGCCAATAGAGAGTGACGATAAGAAATAAAACACACACCTAGAGTCAGTCGTGGATTGTATCCGCATACAGATCGAATAGTGTCCCACATCTCCCAAGTACCGCTGTACTCGCTCTCAGAAGCCTTCAACGTGAACCCACGCTTCCGCGTAGTCTCCGCGATAGGGCTAAGAGGGACCGGCATCAACCCACCCGGACTCGCAGGGGCTCCTCCTCCACCAAGCCCCGAAGTGAAAAATGACTTGTCCGAGGACGAATCCTGTCGGGCGGTCTTGAATACGGCAGGGTCATAGAGCGGTAGGCGGATGGCAAAGTGCATATAGGGAGTGTTTTCGAGGCAGGACCGGACGGCTCGGCCGTACGAGACGGCGTGGGCGCGGTCGACGGGCGCAGGCAAGATGATAGAGTTGAGACCGAGGTAGGAGGCATATGCGATTTCTTGCTTGAGTGCTATTTCGCAGTCGTGCCGGACCCAGTCGTCGGGTGAGTCGAGCTCGAGCCACTCTGGGGCCAGGCCTATGACCCCGCTTGCGTCGCCTACCCGGCCAATAATAACTTTTCATCAGATAAAACGAAATTTAAGAACGAGTGAAGCTAAGAGCGTACCGAGGTCGAGAAGATTGCACTCGTCCTCCAAGAACGCCGGTCCAGCTCTCCACGTCTCGCCCTTTTCCTCGATCTCCTTCTCCCTTTGTCTCCGCTCCTCTTCGTCTTCCTCCAGGCCATCCAAAATGTTATCTGTCTGCGCAGCGCACATGGATCTCCACCTGTTTTTCCATCTGTCGTTGGTGATGGGACATGCAATACAGCTGAACTGGGCTCGCCAGTCGTCTTTGAGCTTTGCGAGTGGAGACGGGTGTCCATGAAGGTCTTCTTCAGACGCGTTGGTAATTTCCGTTTGGGAGATTAGACGGGCAATGGGGTATGAACTCGACCAATGCGTGTCCATTGATTGGAAGAATCAGACTCAAGAGGAAATTGACGTGATGGGGAGAGACAGAACGCAAGCCAGACCTGTATCAGATCAGAGCGAAGAAATCTAAGCGAGCGAGCTTAGACGCCGCGGATCGGCACCGAATATTTGTGCTCCTTGAAGCTTCCTTCATTTCTGGATTTCACTTTCCACCTTGACTCAGAGGTAAATGCAACCATATATGCGATTAGGAGGAAACTGCTGGGGAGTCCCCTGTGCCTTGACAGTATTATAGTAGAATACTGTATATCCCACAAATCATATATTATGCTCGAAGCTTTGAACTCAGTCAACTCGGCAGATAATACCCAGCAGCCTGAGTAGGGTTGGTACTACGGCTATGCTTCATTGGCATCATTCTATCTTGCACTCAAAGCAACATTGAAGAAGGGAGACATAGAGCTTTGCGACACTTGCAGGACTAGCCGCTTGGCGGCAGTTGGTGAAAGTACTAGTCAAGCTCTTCAAAACTGACGCATGCCAGTGTTGCAAAGGGCGATAACAGAAACCGCAAACAAAACTCACCGAATAAATACCAGTGTGCCGGAAGCTCGCCTGTCCCTACGTCTTGATCAAGAACCGCTATCTTCATCGAGTTACAAGATGTCTGTAGCCTCAGATCACAACCAAGGTGGCCACGGTCCGGACAGCTCCAAGAGGAAGGCGTCACAGACACCTACGGGTGAAACAGATGCCTGCATCGACAAGGGACGTTCTCAGAAGAAGCTTAAGACGTCTGCAGGGGCGACTCCCCTCCATTCTCAGGGCCAGTCCAGTTAATTATCCTTCCCATACAGATTCAACGCGCACACTCCTAAGTCTTCCTCATTCCACGACGACTCCACACTGACCGATGAAGATATCAAATACGTGAGCGACTTAGAATGCTGCATTTATACGGACGCACTTATAAGTGAACTAAAACAGGAGGTCTCTCGCCAGACGCGCAAAGCCTCAGAGATAAACGTCACCCCTAATAGTGAAATTAGTTAAACCTACGACAGGATGCAGTAGATCGAGATGTACCGCATATCGACTGCTTATGCCGGGAGGGCACTTGGTTTTTCGGATCGATTCTATTACAAGATGGCTCGAATTCTCACAGATGATGACTTCTATAACCGTGAAATAAATGTAAGTGTTTGCAAAGGGAAAAATCCGTGTCTTCCCAGGTGCTCGAAGAAGAGAAAAAGAACCGGCATCTGTAGATTGAACTCTGCGAGCTTTGGTCAACACCGGCGGATAGGTGGTCAAAGGGGGCATATGCGCGCATTGACAATATCTGTTCAGAGTTGGGCCTAACGCCATCGGCGAGCTTTCCCAGTGACAATGAAGATTCCTTCATTGATCGTGTCAAGGAAGAGATCACCCGTACCATCGGAAAGCTGGAATACGCTTTCAACGCCATCAGCGGCAGCTTCCACTTCAATGGCGAACTGAAGCCCGAGGAAGAACTAGACAGAATCGAGCCGCTTATAAATGCGTCTCACTTTTATGCCTTTGCATCGAAGCTCGTGCTAATGGGACGCAACGCAAGCATAATGGCAATAGATCTGAAAGGTACTGGCAGAAATCGTATTAACATGCAGCAGGAATTGTATGGGAAGGATAACGATCTTCATATACCTTTTAACAGTCCAGATGTCAAGGATCAGATATATCAAGGATCCTGAAGCATGGGCACACTAGGCATCCATTATCCTGCGCCCCTTTGGTCTTGATGATGCCTAGCCGGTTTCTCGCAGGAACATGATCTGAATTAATATTGCAGTAATAGATAGACTTAAATGAGTTTTAAATAAACAAACATTCAACGGAACGTACTTTTGAGATCACTAAATGTTCTGGGAAACGAAGAACTGGCAATTGTATTGTGGTATCACGGCGATTTTCTCTTATAAAGAGAAGTTTGAAATTCTCCAAAAGCATTCTCACAAGGTTTGAGGCCAGAACGATTCCCTCTTAAATTAGTTTACAGCTCAATCGTTATCAGAGAAAGGGACTCCCAAAGCCAAGGTATCGTCGGCGCTTTTTTTTTGCAAGCGGCTGTACAGCGATGGTAGTGGTTGCGCTTCTAGAAGGGTGAAGAGAGAGAGAGAAAACTCTGAGATCATGAAGAGTCTCCTGTTACGTAATAATACGAGTGAGAAATTTGAGGGCGCCTGGACGATGCAATCTTCTCGTCCATTTCCCCCAAGCTCGACGGCTCTTTCAGTGTCTACTCTCATCCACCATCGCCCAGCAAACAAATCACGGAGGAACAGCAGCAGAACATAAGCTTGTAAACATGGGTGAATACTCAGTGTCATGCGGTCATTCTTTTCTGTTCTAAAGCATCGAATCAGCTCCGAAAAAGGGACAGAAAATGTCGCTCAATTCATTCCTAGGCGACAGCAGTCAGTCACTTCCTATCTTTTCTTGCTTCTCTCTCAGAATCTCACGAATCATATTAATATAGCCTTGGGATCATGGGCAGACGAGATGGAAGCTCTTCCAAGTGCTCGTAAGTCTCTCGCCGCCACTTTTGCGTGGCAAGTCCTCCATCTCCAAGGTCCCTAGACGCTTACACGCTCCCGTAGCTGCCCCTAAGCTCGATGATGGGTCAGGAGACTTCAGAAGCCGAGACTACCTCTCGAGCCGATGTAAGTTCCTGCTCGCCTTTCCGAGCCTTTCATCCGTACTTACCCGGGCTTTTTTTCTTGTAATGCAGCGGACCGCGGACCTCCGCCGCCTCGAGCGGACGTACCCCTACCCACTCAGCCGCCTTTCACTGCCTACGTAGGCAATCTCTCATTTGATGTAAAAGAGGGTGATCTTAGACTTTTTTTTGGGGACGAAATTGAGGTATGTATACCCCTGCATGTATGCAGTATACCGTCCCTTCTCACATCATTTAGATTTCAACTGTCAAAATTATATCCGATCGCGAGGGAAAGCCCAAAGGTTTTGGTTATGTCGAATTCGCTTCTGTGGACAGCTTGAAAGGAGCGTTGAACAAGCATGGGACGGTGAGTGCGGATTTGTGATTGTTGATAACGCGCAGCACTGATCAGCTATGTCAGCCTTTCCTGTTTCGCCCAATTCGTATTGACATAGCTGATCCTCGTGAGTCGAGACTAATTCTTGAAGCAACTCCGTCAATTCTGAACCTCCTTGTTTTTTTATCAGAGAAAGATAGACCCGATGGTGGCTTCCGTGCCACGGATGACGAAAAATTTGCAAGCCCCTGGCGTCGTGAAGGCCCCCTTCCTGAGCGAGCTGACTCTGGCTTTGGCGGTGGGCGCCGGCGCTTCAATAATGATGAACAATCTGCAGAGCCACGCGAACCGTCTGCTTCAGAAAACACGACCAATTGGCGCTCAACTCGCCCGCCTCCTTCTCGCATCACGCCCGAGTCGGATTTCCCTCCGAAGAGAAGGGGCTCAGGTTTCCCCACGCCATCGCACGACGCAGAACCCAGTGCAGCTGACTCCGAGGAAAAGTGGACGAAAGGGAGTAAACTCAAGCCAAGTTCGGGAAACGAGAGCCAGCCTGGCAGCCGGTATGGCTCAATGAGGGGTGGGGGAGGTAGAGGTGAGATGGGTCCCCCCCCGACTCCATCTACAGCCGATGAGGGTCCATGGCGAAGGGCAAAGCCAACTGAAAGTGCTTCTCGTTAGTAAAAAAAATGTTTGTCATTTGAGTGGACATTGAGTCCTGATCATTACTGTCAGCTACGGGCTCGGTACCCCCGACTCCTCAGATGGGTCGGCGAAAGCTTGACTTGCTTCCTCGCTCGACAAGTGCGTCTACCCAAGCTTCGCCTCTTTCGTCACCCAAGTCCGCAGGCTTCACCTCAGCAAAGCCCAACCCATTCGGTGCCGCAAGGTAAATGCATTAGCAACTTCTTCAGATTTCTTAAAACTCAAACACTCGTTACTCGGTTTTCCATCATCTTAGGCCGGTAGATGTAAGCGCCCGCGAGCTCGAGGTCGAAAAGAAAATCCAACAACACGAGCAAGAAGTCGCCAAGCACACCATGTCCCGCCAATCCTCTCGACAGCCCCGCGAACGTCCACCCCATCCCACGCGCACCACCTCTGGGAATCGTTCTACAGAAGGGACAGATCCTACAGACACTTCCGCTTCTGCCCCACGCTCACCGCCTCCCACTACGTCGTCGCCGACTCCGTCTTCTTCTGCTAGCGCTGGCACTGGCGCGGGGCCTGCGCATGTCTCCTCTACGGTGCGACCGTCGTTCAGTTTTGCGAGCGCGGCCTCAGGGAAGAAGGGGTCTGGTGCGACTTCGTCAGAGACGGGGGAAGGATCACAGCCTGCAGACGTTGACACTATAGCGGAGAAACTGGCGGAAGTGTGATCGATCTGTCAAATTGACAGCCATGATGGCTGATGTAGAAAAAAAGTATGGATTTTTTGGCTTCTACCCTCACCTTCTCAATCCCTTTGTTCCCAAACCTCTTTGCAGGGTCTTTGCCTGTGTTGTAAATTGGTGCCTCTTTTTTTCTGTTGAGTTCCTTGTACACCTCATGTTTATATCCGTCCATCAGTTTGCTTAGTCGCTCTCATCCGTCGGATTCCCTTACTCCTTTGTTCAACTTTCGCCTTCCACCAACGCAAACTCGTGTCTTCTTCCCCTTCTCGCGCTCGTGTCAATTCAAAATGTTTTGTTTCTTGTTTGTGTGTAGTCTTCCCCCTTTTTTGATCATCTTTTTTCTTCACACCGTGTCCAGAGCGCCTTACCAGTGCACACTGTCAGTCCACGTATTCCATCGTCTAAAGCTAGCGTAAAGTTGAAGCTATGCATGTACGTATCAAATTGACGATGTCAACGTAGATGAAATATGAAGTGGTTCTTGGATTGCCGCTCCCTTTCAAGTTTTATGCCATAAGACCAGTATGTTTGTAATGCACATGATCTCAGTACGTTGTAAACAACAAGGGAAATCACTACTTAATATATGAGAAGAACGTGTCTATTTATGCGTCATGTCCTTTTACTACTAATCAGCACCGTACATCTTTGACTTCGATGTTTATGTGGCCGACTGAGGTGAGTACCGAAAGTAGAGATACAAAGAAGGAAGCTCACATTATGAAAACTCAAGCAACGGGATTGAACAACCCATGCAGTTTCTTTGTGGATGAGGATCGATCGTGGTGCGAGGAGCTCTGCCGGACCATCTCTTCTATATAAATTTAGAGTGAACGAGACATTACATGTATCTTAATGCACTGGGCCAATTACATTGATGACTCACTTAGAAATCAAAAACTCGTGTGAGTTTTTGTGCAACCGTCAATTCCAATAGCGGCTAGCCCAAGCTACTCGAATCTGGTAGCACACTCAACGTTCTTTCAATGTCACCAAGTTGTTGAGATATGCGGCATGAGACAAGTAGTTAGCGGCATTGCAAGCCAGTTTGACCAGAACGTACCAGATTTAAACACGCGATATGAGATGTAACATACACTCAATCTTGAAACCAAGGCTGTCGTCGCGGGCGGCACAAGCAACTTGAAAACCGCATCTCCTGCGAAAAGCAGTGCCAGTGGGCATATATCAGGTTCTTTGCAATTCTAGGTGCTGTCTTCTGGGTTTATACATCTATTCGATTTTGACGAGAGCGAGGTATCTCCTGTAGAGAGGGGCTCAGGTTTGGAGCAGGAGAGTCTTCATGTTGAAGGGGGACGCAATATTAATATTAATGGTCATTGCCAGTACTAGTGGGAGTGGGAAAGGCCCGGGAACGGCGTGGACCTACAAACGCGAATCCTGTTGGGTCCTTTGTTTACGCGTTGACTCGACAAATACGCACAAGCACAAGCTGAAGCTGGGCTGACATTGAAACTGAAACTGGTTTGATCTGAGACTCGACATAGGTCAGCGAAGAAAGTAATATATAAATCTGCCGTCGCATACTAGTGACTCCTCAGCATCCTGCTCTGTTACGTTCATCTCCCACACCATTGCTACCCAGCGATCCAAACCAAACCTACCAAATCTCTTCCACACACAAACCAAACCCTGCTTATCTCCACAATGTCTTCTGCCAAATACTTTTCCAGGACCACCTCGCGTGCGTTCCCCCATGCTACTGACGCCATTGACTTTACCGCAGGCCTCGACCTCAGCTTCCTCTCCGACCGCGACCGTGCAAGATTCCAACGCCACGCCGCCCGCGGCTACAAGAATGCCAGCAAGAACACCAACTCGAACAAGGCTGCTGCCGAGGTTGAGGGTCGTGCCAGCCCGATGCCGGAGCGCACCTTTAGCAAGATCAGCACTTCCAGCACCGACTCTGTCGACACTATCAGTACCGCCAGTACTAGTTCCAGCACCCTCAACAACAGCGTCCCTCAAGTGTGCGCCTTCCGACTTGTTTCGCTCGCCGAGGCTAGGGCTACTGCCTCCATCAAGTACTTCGACCTCCTCAACTGAACGGATCATCGACAAGCGTTTTTCGACATACGGTGAGTCTTGTTGCTTATCGAGTCGATTCGACGATGGGAGTCGGCACTTGTGGTGTTGACGGTCGACGAGCGTGTTAAGTACCTATCCAATCCAACCTAAACTCGAACTCAAATTGTCTTCCCTTCATGTCCAATTTTTCTGATTCTCCTCCTGTTATCAACAGTACGACACCCGACCGACAACTGAAGAGAATCCGCGAAAGTGAGGGTCGATCGTTGGCTCGGGACCGGCCACCCCGGTGCTTGTCGTGAGACCCGATCCCAAGTGAAAGGGAATGGTGGTCTATGAGGCGAGCCTATCCTTTTGCCTTTGAACTTCTAACACCACCACCCGTCCCCCTTTCCCTATTCTTTTCTCCTTTCAGTTCCAGTATCCATACGAGGACGACACATCGACATACCAGCATACCGACATACCAGCACACCGGCACACCGACACACCGACAAACCTGGGCTAGGGCTTGATGGAACGGAGGCAAGGGAGTTGTGCCCCTCCCGCGTCAATGTGAAGTCATCCCGATGCTTCGACTGGACGACACCGACACCGACACCATCAATTAGTACGGCTAGGGCTTGGAGTCATATTACCGGGTGAAGGCAGTTCAGAAAAAAAAGTACGTCCGCCATGTCTTTGTTGCGTCCTGATTACAGGATGCGACGAGTCGCGGCGGTTGTTCTCCTTGTGAGCTGCTCCAACTTTGGGAAATCGAAAGACGAAGGGCGTAGTTGTTTAAGGGCCATTACAGGCATTCGATGTTTGAATACCTTCAAAGTGACGATTTGACGTCGAATTTTACTTTTTTGCTTGTCTGTTTTCATTTGTTAATAGGAAAGGGGTATTGCCGATCGCGTTCTAGTTTTTTGGGGGGATGGTAGCAGGATAAATTACAAGAACGCTCGACTCAGTTAATCTTATCTGGTCCTTGACTCCGGATCGACAAACTTCATCCTTCCGCGACCTAGAAAGTGCATCTCAGCAAGTGTGGACATATTAATACTGAAGGACAATGCACCTTTATATCTTACTCCAGAGTTATCATTGGCCCGTTCTCTATCCGCTCTCTCTGCAAGCCGCCTCTTCATCTCCGCAAGCTCCCTTAATCGCGCTGCTTCGAATCTCTCCTTCTCTTCCCTCTCCAACCGCGCATCGTACTCTTCTTCAGTCTCTTGCCTAGGCAGCCCATTTTGCTTGTCATTATCGTCTTTGGAGGGAGATCGGGAGCCATGTTTGCGTTTCTTTGATTTCTTCTTCTCTTTCTTCTGACGCTTCTTCTCCTTCCGGGCACGTTTCCTCTGCTGGCGTTCTTCCTCGCTGTCCGTCCGACTCGCGTCTGATGAACATGACCTCGAACGCGATCGAGAGCGCGAAAGAGACGGTGATCGCGAACGCGATGCTGATAAGGTTCGTTCTCTCCTCTTGCTTCTCCTTCCTCTCCCTCCCTCGTCGTCGCTTGCCCCTTCACTCCCGCTTTCACTTTGTGCGACCTGCTTTACAGATTTTGCTGGCGGTTTTCTGAGCTCAAGCTCTCCACAATTCATTACTATAATAGGTGTCATTGGCCGGTCTTTTTCGTCTGTGTCAACTTGGGCAATGCGCTGCACGACTTCGTCGAAGCCTCGGATGACGCGCCCAAAGACGACGTGTTTTCCTGTTAGATGAGGGCATGGGCGTAGTGTAATGAAAAACTGAGAATTATTGGTGTTCGGGCCCTTGTTGGCCATAACGAGTAGCCTGCAAGCGCGTTATGAAGCATGTACGACACGATACAGAAAGAAAGTTTGATAGCAAAGAGATGAGCGCCGTAGAAAAGAAAATGGCACAATTGTAGCTAGGTGAAGCGCGGGGGGGGGGGGGGGAAGCTGATGGATAAAGATGGAGCCAAGCTCACCCTGCTTCATCCACCGGTCTTGAAAGGTCTTCGTCGGCGAACGGGCTTCCGTAGATAGACTCGCCTCCGGTTCCATTACGCTTTGTGAAGTCGCCGCCTTGGACCATAAAGTCGGGAATAACGCGGTGCATTATGCTGTTTCTGTAGTACAGCGGGACCTGTGAAGTTGCGGAAAGACCCTTTTCGCCTGTACATAGCGCCCGAAAGCTAGAAAAGGGGGGTGTAAGGTTGAGTGGGAGACGGCAAGGATGGAGATGACCTGCTTTTCAGATGTTTTGGGGGCTGAGACGTCGAAGAGCTCGAATATGACTCTGCAGACAATTCATGAGCTTCAAATACTGTGAGCCGAAGAAGCTGCATACCTTCCCAAGGGTTTATTGTCGAGAGCAAAATCGAGAAAGACCCGAGGGGAGGGCATGGTGAGAGTGAGAGGGGAGGACGAAAGGAAAGATTGAAAGAGGCAACGCCGAGTGGGAAGGATGGGCAGTTGTTCCGAGATCGCGTGGTCGAGAGACTCGCTTTTCCACGCACTGGCTGGCTGGCTGGCTACAGCAGCTTGCTCTGTTGTTGTTGTTCTTTTCCTGTCGATAATATTAATCACTTGCTACAACCACTCCTGCTCCCTCATCGCTCTCAACAATTGATGATGCTGACAGGCACCGCTCGGGCAACACGTATGCTTTCATGTACACCCAGTCTCTAGCCTCAGTCTCTCTTAAGCTTCTACCGTCATCTCCACACTCTCCGTTCTCTCCCTTCCTCCCTTCCTCTCCTCTCGCCCTATGCGCGAATTCAACACTGTCGTCCTCGGAGGTGAGTAGTGTACTTAGGCGACATGCATGTATGTGTATATTGAACACGGCGCTTGTATCAGCTGGAGGCGTGGGCAAGTCTGCTCTCACATGTCGTTTCATAAAAGACCAGTTCCTAGACACGTACGATCCTACCATCGAAGGTTTGTTCTCTGCCTTATTTCCAATGCGTACTCTCTCGATATAATCCAATTATGACTATAAGCTAACACCGTTTTGCTTAGAACAATACTCTAGAGAATGCCTCGTCGACGGGGTGTTGTCAAAGGTACGACTTACATGACTTCTTTTCTTGTCCCGGGTTTTTCGGTATAAATCAAAGTCCGTCTCCAGCTCGAGGTTCTCGACACTGCGGGTGCCGAGCAGTTCACTGCCTTCAACGAGATGTACATCAGAGTAAGCATTCGCTTGGGTTACTCACTGAATGCTCACCTCACGCTCCTATCAGTCCGGCATGTCCTTCGTCCTGGTGTTCAGGTTAGTAGCCGGATTGATGTTCAGCATACTCTCGAGTCTTGGTCTCATTCAGCGCCTAGTTTGACGCAGAAGAGCACTTTAAGAGAGGTCGACCTCCTTCGCCACCAAATAGAACGGATAAAAGGCTCGGGTGCTGTATGTTCTTTTCTTGGACTCATAACGATTTAGCGCCGCTGACTCCTATCCGACTTGGATCTCGTCTAGAATGTCCCTATCATCGTAGTTGGCACAAAATCAGATCTAGCAGCTGAACGAGACGTAGACCAACAGCTGATTCAGACCACAGCTCAGCAGTGGAGTCTTCCCTTCTACGAAACGTCCGCGAAGAGAAATCTGAACGTGAGCGCCGTCTTCGAGGACCTAATCCGGAAAATGCGTGAACGGTATCCCGAGACTTCGAGGATTAGGAGACGCGACCGATGCATTATTATGTGAGGGGGGTTCTGCTCCCACACATGTACCTTACTCGGAGTCTATCATTGTCCGGCGCCGAACTGCAGCGCAAACGCTCTAACACCCAAATGAATGAGAGAAGATGCACTATGCAATTTGCTCGTTTTGTGCGTCCAGGCCCAAGACCAACTTCTTCGAGTGCTTTCTTGCCTTGATATGGTTGTTATGACTCGTTCAAATTGCGTTTTCCCCGTTTGCCTTGACCCGACAAAACATTTATCCATTAACGACACGCATTTTGACGCTCACATTTATGCACCTCCCTCTTCCCCCCCCCCCCCCCTTCCTCTTGAATATTATTGTTCTTGCTTATCGATGATGTATCTCTTTCTGAAACCGGATCCGAACGTTAGTATGATATCGTTCCATACCCCACAATTCTTGTTTTGACCCGTGCTATTGATATGCTTTCTTTCTTCCTTTCTTGCATATGACCATAGACAGTGCATATTACGGTGCACATCATGTACCTAACGATCCGGCACCTACTCATGTCGTTTTTAAGGAGTAACTGAAAATTTTCAAGAGTATATTTAGGAACCCAGTGTTTTATATCTGCATCTCATAGCTATCGATATTTAAAATGTCAATTGGACCCCTCCGAGCCATGGTCCGAGACTTTAGCCTTTTTGTCAAGTCCCTGGAACAGTCAAGCTTCATTTAGTACTTTTTAGCAACTTTTGGAGGCAAACCTCAGTTTATTTTTCAAATTCCAACCCTAAATTTCCTAATCCTGTGCATAGCAAGTCACGTGTATGCAAATTTTGCTTGGTCTTATTTGTTCGGCAACAGTTTTAGTAAGACGTGAAGATCTCCATTTTCTTTCATCAACCACGACCACACTGCGTGCGTCGTCCATAGACTTTAGAACTCAACTTTCTCCTTCCCTATCTTTCTTTTTGTTCTTAATAGACAATCAGGATGGTACGTTACTCGTGCGCCTCCTTCTCACCATTACTGATGTCCGTTTAGTCCTATAGAGATTCGTATGGGAGCGGTGGTTACGGTGGAGGCTACGGTGGAGGAGGAGGATATGGCGGTGGCGGAGGTGGGGGCGGCTACGGCGGTGACAAGATGGGTGCTCTTGGGGGTGGTCTGAAAAACATCGATTGGAGTCGCCATCGCCTCGAGACATTCGAGAAAAACTTCTACCGAGAAGATTCGAAGGTGACGACTCGCAGCGAACGCGAGATTGAGGAGTTCAGGCGGGCAAAGGAGATGAAGGTATTATGCTTATTGTGTATTAGGTGACTTTGGCTGACGGACGATCTACCTCAATTGTAGGTCTCTGGTCGTAACATCCCGCGACCAGTGTCGACATTTGAGGAAGCCGGCTTCCCTGATTACCTTCTTCAGACCATTAAGGCCCAGGGCTTCACTGCACCCTCCGCCATTCAGTGTCAAGCGTGGCCAATGGCTCTTAGTGGTAGGGATGTCGTTGCCATTGCTCAGACTGGCTCTGGAAAGACTATCTCTTTTGCCCTGCCTGCTATCTTGCACATCAACGCGTAAGCGCTTTTGTACTCCGTCGACAATACACGTGTGATGCTTATTTGCTTTGTCATAGCCAACCACTTCTTGCTCCTGGTGATGGTCCTATTGCTCTAGTCCTTGCGCCTACTCGAGAACTTGCTGTTCAAATCCAGCAAGAATGCTCAAAGTTCGGCTCGAACTCGCGCATCCGGAACACGGCCATTTACGGGGGTGCGCCAAAGGGCCCTCAAATTCGTGATTTGCAACGTGGCGTTGAAGTTGTTATTGCGACTCCCGGACGTCTGATTGATATGTTGGAGACACAAAAGACGAACTTGCGAAGGGTCACGTATCTCGTCATGGACGAAGCCGACCGTATGCTCGATATGGGTTTCGAACCTCAAATTCGCAAGATTGTTTCTCAGATTCGTCCGGACAGACAGACGCTAATGTTCAGTGCTACGTGGCCAAAGGACGTCCAGAAGCTTGCTAGTGTAAGCCTTGTTCATTCTAGAATATGTACTTTGACTAATCATTCTTTGGATTACATAGGACTTTTTGAACGATATGATCCAAGTCAACATTGGTTCTATGGAGCTCACCGCCAACCACAATATTACGCAAATCATCGAAGTCTGCACTGACTTCGATAAGCGTGGCAAGCTCATCAAGCATCTTGATCACATTAGTACTCAGAATGCGAAAGTCCTGATCTTTGTTGCAACCAAACGTGTTGCAGATGACTTGACAAAATACTTAAGACAAGACGGCTGGCCTGCACTTGCTATTCATGGAGATAAGGAACAGTTAGTATTTGTTTTGCTTGAAAAAGCTTCTTTTCGCCGAGGTCGTCTCTTATCATTTCTACAGGCGAGAACGAGACTGGGTGCTCAGCGAGTTCAAGGGAGGCCGATCGCCTATTCTTATTGCCACTGACGTTGCTTCCCGCGGCATTGGTACGTATTCGTTTCTCAAATGCTTTCTAGCAATGGGTAGTTGCTGCTACCAGACGCACCTTGTTTAAGCGGATATATGGGGGACCAGTTCGAAGCTTTTCGGACTAGGCAAGCCACTACGCGGTACGTATCCGGGACAGGATCAAGACAAGCCACGACACTTTTCCTAGGCAAGGAAGCACACCTTATGTCACGGTCAAGACAGAGTTTACTAAAAATGTCCGCGCCTTTCGTGTATTTCTTGGTACACGCCAGTCAACGTGGATTGCGGACAATGCTCTTATATTAATGACTACTCGTATAAGGTCGTGTTTGCCTGGGAAGTTGTGTACAAGTGCTTGTCAAAATGTCTTGCCTCGGACGACGGACTTCAGACTATCCTAGTGTCGACTCAACCTGCAGAACATGGACATTGGACATTGAAGAGTGGACTTTGTCGTATGTAAATGCTTGAACGGTTGAGTAGCTAGTTAGATGTCTGGGCGTGCATTGTCATGCTGCGGTTTTGCTTGAGGTGTCGTGATGGGAAATGAAGCAGCTAGCTGTCCGACTGTTAGGAAGGATAGTCGAGTTGTTGATTGTTGACGAATGTTTTTCTATCTCCTTATCCCCACTATACTTGGATCGTTCGTTCTGGTCCATTGCATGTGTGTTGTCATGTGCTGGATCTGAACAGATGTCAAGGATGTCGGGTTCGTCATTGTGAGTAGTTTCTCCCACACTTTGCTCCTATTCTACGACGCAGATTCTCATCGTGCTTTTACCGCAGAACTACGATTTCCCGAACAACTGTGAGGATTATATCCACCGCATCGGTCGAACAGGGGTGAGTAGCGACTGTCGTTTAAAATAGTGATGGGGTTCTAATTCATTTATCATTCCACTTCGCAGCGCGCCGGTCAGAAGGGCACTGCGTACACGTTCTTCACGACTGACAACGCAAAGTCTGCGCGCGAATTAGTCACCATCTTGAGAGAAGCTAAGTCGGATATTCCGCCGCAGTTGCAGGAAATGGTGCAGTACGGCGGCGGAGGCGGTGGAGGCCGAGGTAAGCGACATCAAAGCGTATTGCGCTCGGTCTCATGCTAAGTGATTTTGTTTTACTGGTGCAGGTCGCTTTGGTGGTGGGCGTGGACGTGGAGGAGGAGGAGGCCGCGGGGGCTACGGAGGTGGTGGCGGCGGATACGGAGGTGGAGGGGGCTACGGGGGTGGAGGAGACTCTGGATGGGGTGCGAAGAGCGGTGGAGACAGGTGGTAGACGCTGCTACTTCTTTACAGCGCAGTGCATCCTCCGCCTTTTCGCTTCGTCTTTCTCTGATTTTGCTCACTGCACCCCATTGCGCTCATTTGTTCGCGTTCCCTTCGAAGTTCCCGGGTGTTTTATGTTTAACTCTTGTTACCCCCCTCGGTATATTAAATTACTTAGTATGACTACCACCTTTCCTTTCCCTTTCCCAGGGCCCCTCCTCGTCCTGCAGTCCCTTTGGTCCTCACGGGTTGGCGCCCGTGTGAACCTCACTTTGTACAACACGTCTTGTGTGGTCCTCGGTGTACGGCGTGCTGTATGTGATACTTCGGTCCTTTTTTAAAGTTTTAAAGTTGTATGTTGCGGTCTTTGGAGATTGAACGCCGCTCATTCGACGCTGTGTGTGTACGTGTGTGAAAGGATGCGTGGGATGCGCTGGGGGTCGGTGGGATAGTACACAGTGAATAGGGGGATCTAGAGCTGTTCTTTTTTGGGTGGACCGTGGACCGTCTTGAGGCCGTGTCGGTGAGCGCAGAGCGCTGGTAAGTGAGGTGGGTGGGATGAGGCTGGGTGGAACGTATGATTGATTGTCGAGGTGGGCGGGGGTGGGTGAGGTCAGAGTTTATCGAATAAGAACATCGACTATCATGGGCCATGGTCCATGGCTTATTACACGAGAAATGGATGTCATTTTGAGGTTTGGGGCATGCAACGTCCTATTTATTCGCACTAAGTTGGACTCGTTCGCGTCGGGTGACAGTGGTGGTAGTACTGGTGATATCAGTTCCAGTGTTACTTACACTAAGTGATACTTGAAGGTGTACTATTGCGTTAAAGCTGAAACGGACTTCTCACCCTCCATTCCACGCATTTCAAGGCAAAACACGAGTTGTGTCATGATATGATATTGTATTGATATGGACATTGACATAAATAATGATGTCGGAAAGAAACATTACCACAAAATACCGCCAGTAACTGGCAGTCCTACGCTGTCACTGACTTGGAGTCCGAACCCGAGTCAGTGGCTGACATGAGCATTCATAATTTGAACTTCACCAGCATCTCCGATTCGGTTGGCAATGGTTTGCCAGCATTTCGTTCTCACGCGGGCTGGAGATCACTTGCTGTACACCCTATAGCTACATACCTGAGATGTTATTGCAGGGCAGGGGCAGGGACAAAGTGAAACAAGCGCGTGAGAGTATGGGTGGTGTAGGTTAGGAAGTAGTGCCAGTCGTCGTCTGTGCGCCGTCCCGTCCCGCCCGGCTGCTTCAAAGCTTCTTCTGACCCTGACTCTTAGGCTGGGATTGGGCGGCCTAACCGATGGTCACTCTCACTCACCACTCACTCACGGTTTGGTATGTGCGGTGTGTGGGAGGGAACTGGATCTGAGAATCGGGATTGCGATGAGGTATTTAAGTAAGGGTTGGGTTTCGATGAGCTGAGATTTGGGATTTGGGGATTTTTTTTGTCTGTCTGTCTCTGCGCCGGTGCTTACCGTTCTATACTTGAGTCTGTTTGTTCGACGGTCGACGTCCCGTCTTCATCTTCACCAACCTTCCGACACCGACGCCGTCCCTCTCTTGATTTACAAACGAAAAAAAAAAATTGGATACAGGTTCATAGACCTCGCTCTTTGGCTTATCAGGTCCCGTTGGTCGAGAATTGGAGTCCTCGCTGTATCGAGGTGACGAGAAAAGGTCAAAGTGAGTAGAGTAGATTCGTCGCAGGGTGAGTGTAGGGTGAGTGCTACGGCCGTCGGTGTCTTCAATCCGAGTCGACGCTTGTTTTCTCCCACCTGCCGCGGCATCATCATCACGTTCATCCAATTCAAATTGTTCTTCTCATCCCAAACACTCCTTTTTTGTCCCTTGATTGGCTTGTTTCTCCTCCTTACTCGCCTTCGGGAAGAGAAGAGGCGCATCAATGGGCGGTTGGGCCAGTGAGCCAGTGCCAGTGCTTTCAAGTTGTCGACGCCGGGGAAATCCGAGTTGCGCCACGCACCGTGACTGGCCCATTCGTCGCCATGGATCCTGTTTCTTTTTTGTTGCTTCTTCTTCTTCGTACTCTTATTTTTACGGCGTGCATGAAAAGAAGGAGAGAAAGGAGGCTAAATATACACATACAGGTCACACAGGGTGGATACAAGAGAGATAGGGTTGGGTTGTGTACACAGCGCAGCGCACGGCAATCGTCGGATAGGATAGCCTCCTTCGACCGCTCGGCGCCGTTGTTGTTCGCGGGTTCGGAGATATATATACAGCAGGGTTTGCGAATTTATTTCGCCCCGTTCCGTTCTCCCGGCCCTTCTTCGCCGCCTTTCACTACACAAGGCTTCTACTACTAGTACTAGTAGTACACTTAGTTACAAGTGCGTGTGGTGGTTGGCTTTACTGCCAGTGGTGGCGTGTTTCGTCGGTCTAACAGCTTCAAGGCTATCATCGGACGTATTGACGTTTCGGTGGATCACGACCATTTCCCATCATCGCGGTCAACTTCGAGCGTCGGGAGGAGTTTCAACATCGACGTTTGGGACTGACTGAGCAGTCTAACTGCTGTTTTATTCCCGTGTGGAATCGAATCGGAGGTCGACGACTGGCGACTGGCGAGGACCGCCTAAAACGATTACCGAATTTCGAAATAACTCCGAGTTCATCTCTTGCAGAGGATTGCTGCACGAAGCGTCTGTTTCCCCGGCGAGTCGACAGCCTGAGGATATTCTCAGGGATTGTGTGGATTTTATACCTCCGTAAGTGCATATCTTCCACTCGCTTTGGCGTTGATATGCGTACATATACCAGCCCTCTTTTGCGTGCGTGCGTGCGTGCGTAGGTGTGTGTGTGTGGGCTCCCTCTCCACTCTCCCCCACTGCCAGTGTCTGCCCGTTTGCCTCACGTCTGGCTGGAGTTCAAGAGTTGTTATCATCAGCTTTTCTTTTCATATTTCTCCATCGCCGCATATCTCCCCTTCCTCGGCCTCATTTGACGAACCCTCTTCTACGACGTGTTCCACTCACGGACCAGACGCATTGACGTGTTTGTTGTGTACCTTCTGACCTCAACCTTATTTTTCAATTCTAGTGCTCCTACTAGTCCAGGCCCCTCCCTGCTCTATAATTCAAATATTCCAATCATTCCACACGGTACGTCGTCTCGTCGCCACGTCAGACATACTTAGCCAACTAATGCATATTTATTATATATATAATATCGTGCTTGCTCTGATTAGATCCAGGTGGCAACGGCAATTGCGCTCGGAGCATATCCTTTTTTCCTGTCCCTCTACCCCCATCAACGACGACAACGACCAGCTCGCTACTACTACTGTAGTCTTGTTTAGATCAAGAACCCAGTACCCAGTTTCGGCGTTTGTTCCCTATTGGACTGTTCCTCCACTCGAACACGCCCTTGGTGCCACACGCGCATACAGCCACGCGCGTCCTCACTATCTCCCGCACTCCATTAAAACCAAATGGCGTCAGTCGACGCTATGCCCCAAGCGGGTCCTTCTACTTCCTCCTCATCCTCCTCTCCTTCCTCTCAACCTCCACCTTCACAACCTCAGGCCAGTACGAGCAAAGGCCAAGGTCCAACCGGATCTAGCGAAACACATACAGCGACACCATCTTCTTCACATCGTACTGCTGCTCCTGCTAAGCGTCCCCGTCGAAAACGAAAGATGCTGGCTTTGCTTTGCGGAGCGCCTGTGGCGACCATAGAGGACATCCTCTCTCCTATTGTCGCCACGCCCATCAAAACCGACGCCAACGCCAATAGCAATACTACCAATGTAGACCCCTCTAGCTCCGCCCCAAGGCCATCCTCTCCATCGACGAGCAAGCGGCCCATCTCGCCCAACAACAACGAAAAGAGCACAGAAAAGACAACAGATCCGTTCGGTGGCGACGACATCCTATGCGCCATGCCCGATAACACCAAGCTGGCTTCCTCAAAGGCCGTGTCCAAGCTCGGACGCGCACCATCCCGGAGACCGTCCGTGAAACAGCGCATCCAGTCCATGTCGGACCGTGCGGGCTCTTCTCTCTCGCACGCGGCGGGCGCTGCGGGGACTTTCTTGAGGCGTACGTCGGGTGCGAATGGGCTTGGTGTTTCGAGTAGCGGTGCTGGTACCACGTCGACGTCAATGTCGAGTTCGACGCCAGGGTCAGGGTCAGTGACGTCAAGTCCGTCAAAGTCGGTGTCGTCGTCGTCGTCGTCGCCGTCGAAGAAGGGTTGGAGAGAGTTGCAGGGACACGTGAGGGGAGCCTCTGCGTCGTCGTTCACGAGCGGGAAGAGTGGGAAGAGCGCGGGTTCGGGGGCGTCGGGGAAGCGCGTTATTGGTGCGCCGGTTGCGTTCAAGCATCAGTTCCATCTGGGACCGGGGATGGTGAGTTTTTTTTTTCTGGCTTTCGTTGCTCGTTTCTTGTGTTTTGGCGTCTTCATCTCGGGTCCTGAACGGTCATTCTGTCGGAATGAATGAATGTCGGCCATATGGATTATGGGTGGATGTTACTCGGAACTTGGATATATAGAGTTCCGAGAGCAAGGCTGTTATTACTTCGTTTCTTGGTCGTTGTGCAGTTGCCTATCTTCCTCCACTTCCATGTGTTGTACCTTGCTATATCGTTGTGACGTGTCACCGACTATATGCGCCTTCCTTTCCATCCCTTCTGCGATTGTGGTTCCGACTATGGGCACTGACATTGAAATCTTAACACAGAACGACGGCCCGTGGGACGAATCGCGTTGGAGACAGATCGTAGAGATGCGCGCATCGTCGGAGGTACGCTTTCCCATTCTCCCCTATCCTCAAACCCAATCATCATGCTCATGTGAAAAATCCCCCTTTCTATCTATCAAATCAATTTGAAATGGAAAAATAGGAATCTCCTATCATCGACGTCTCCGCCATGTCTACGTCTACTTCCAACTCAATTGACGGAACCGGAACCATGGGCCAGCCGCGCGCGAGCACAAGCTCCGAACGCACTGGCGCCGACTCGAACTCTGCATCGCATGGTCATCAGCAGCAGCAACACCAGTACCACTACGGCCTCGCTCGCTCCCATTCACGCTCAGCATCGCATTCGCAGTCACACTCGAACACAAACCCGAAACAGTACGACTTTGCGCCTATTGCGACGGCGACGGCGTCGAGCCCAAACTTGCTACTCGTGTCTGGTACTGAGTCTGGGTCGGGGTCGGGTGACGCGCAGGGGTTGACGCCGAAGCAGCTAAAACGGTCAAGCCTCGTGAAGAGGAAGCCCGTCCCGCCTTTATATCCCGAGGAACCGTCGCCTTCTCCGGTCGCCGTTCCCGCTGTGTCGGTTACTGAGCCTGGTCGGGCTGAGGAAGTGAAAGCTCAGTTTGAGTTGATCCCAGATATGCCGCTCGACCCCGCTGCGCGGGCTGCGTCTCCGACGCCATTGCCACCGGTGCCGTCCCCTTCGTCGCTGCCGATGACGAAGACTGAGACGACGGCTCAACGCACTGCTTCTCCTTCTCCAACTCCTTCCTCGACTGTCCTAGCTACCGGGATGATCCCGAACGTATCTCCGAAGGACGAAAGTGGTATTTCGTCGGAACCCACCGCCGGGAGCACGGAGTCAAAGACCTCTCAACAGGTCCAGGCCCGGGCCCAGACGCAAGCGAATGTGAATATGGCGAACCTCAACTTGACGTTCCCGCCTGAACATGTGTTCGTGAGGCGCGCGAACTCGGGGACGGCACCGACGGTTCCGCCGAGGAGACATACGCTCGCGCATACGGCGAGTGTGTCGCGGAGTGGTGGGAGGCGGGAGTCTGTGAGGCCTGTTCGGAGGAAGGACGTGCATGGACATGAGAAGACCGCGCCGTCGGGCTCGACTTCGAGCTCCTCTACTGTGATTCCGACTCCGACTCCGGCACCGGCGCAGAGCAATGGTTCTGGGGTGGAGGGAGGGAAAGTGCAAGTGCAAGCGCCGACGTCTGTTTCGAATGAGAGTACGCCCGAGTCGTCCCCGAAACCCAGCTTTTTCAGCCTCGCGTCGACCACATCCTCGTCCTCTGCGTCTGCGTCGTCTTCGTCTGCCTCCTCCACCTCTGACCCCGAGTCGGGCGCAGAGCCGAGGACGCCGACGGATGGTGCGATGGTTGTTATTGATCTCGGGCTTGGGGACGGCGTGGGCATTGGGAGAGGTGGTGGGGTGGTGGGAGAGGAAGAAGGGGCAGAAGGGGAGAGGGAGAGGACGGGGTTGAGTCGGAGGAGGACGCCGCCTACGAAGAGGATGGCGGTGTTGGAGGAGTCGGTGTATGTCACGGCGGACGAAGCGGAGACTGAGGTTGAGTAGAAGGACCCGGGTTTTCTCTTGGTCTCCGACTACGATAGTTCGAAACGATGCGACGCGACATGGACGGTACTGGGTTGATGCTTTGCAACTCTACGATAACGGGCTTCGAGCTTCGAGCGCGAGCGAAATTAAACATGGACATAAGAAATGCAATGGACGATGTTGTACCACCCATACCTTTTCCCAATTTGTTTTTCTCTCTGCGCGCTCTCTTTCTTTTTTTTCTTGCATTCGTTATCCTGACCTCACGTAACCTATTTTACATCACATCATTCACAGATCTGCTAGTACGCCAACCTATCTCACATTCGTTTATTATTGTCCTCGTCCGCCCCCCTCCCCCCTTCCTCTTTCCTATTCCGTACTCCTTCATGCCCCACCCCTTTCGTCTTGATCTGTATATCGCGTTACGACCCCCGCCCCGAAAACAACTTGCGATTCCCCCTTCTTCGTTCCATTATTTTCTTGCATTCAGCATTTAGCATCTATCATCTATCATCCACCCACCCATCCGGCAAAGTAATGTGTACTCCTTTGATGACCTTTTCATGAAAGCGAAAGCGAAATAAAGTGTTCTGATGTCCTGCGTTCCTTTCCCACCTTTCCCACTTCCCAATCTCTCCTCCTCTGCCCTTTTTTTTGTTCATACTCTGTTGTTATCATGATTGCGCTATCTTATACTACTCTTCTCGTCTCGTCTCTTTCAAAGATCCTCAGGCTGTTGTGCTCGAATTGTCGGGGGTCGAGTCTTCGAACGACACTTTCTCCTGATGTCTTCTTGTCTTCTTCCCTCGCCCTTTTTTGTCTCCTTGTCTTTTGTGCTTTGTCGTGCTTACTCTTACTGCGCGTTACTTGTCACCGTGTCTTTGATGTATAGTAGTAGATAGTAGTAGCGGTAGTGATCCCAAAATCTGAATTGCGAAATATATGATCGATTGCGTTCAACATTGTGATTATAGTTATTTTTTTTTTGCGAGAGTACAGGGGGAGGGGGTTGAGTAATAATACAATTGAGAGTTAGATTGATTTCAGTTCAGTGTCATGAGGAGGGGTTTTTCAAAAAAAAAAAAAGCAAGTAGCAGGAAGTGGGGAGGGGAATGGGAATGTAAGGGGAAGTGGGGGGTATTTCCATAGTACTCAGTCTACATTGTCATTCTCCGATTAGCTTCTTTCGTTTCGATTCCATTTCTGTCGGTCCATACCAACATTACCGACACCAACGTGCGCTTTACGTCGTCGCCCTCGTCGTCGCCGGAAAAATCGCGAAACACGAAAGACGATACGCTACGGAGACAGAATAGGGAACCGACTCTCCACGCTCATCTGTGCGATCCTCCTAATGGCGCTGTCTTCGAGTCCTAGTCCTAGGGGTTTCTTGGCCATAAGGAGGGCGTATTCGCCCAGTAGGGAGTTTCGGAAGGGGAGGGTGTCGTCTGTCTGTATAAATGAATATATGAATGGATGGCACTCAATGGATAGGTGGTCGGTATGAGCGTGATTCGGATTCGAGAGTGTTGAATATTGGATATTGAGCAGTAGTGGTAATGACTGGAAGGGATGGAGGGGTTGGACTTGGTACTCACGCAGATGGCTACTGGGTGGTCCAGATTGAAGTGGTAGTTGACATGGTGGTCTTCGAGGGAGGGGACTGTCTTGCATCTGCGCACGCAGGTCGAACCAAGTGTTAGTGGTAGTAAAACATTAAGATAAGTGACGGGTTGTTCATCACCCATGACGCCAAGGGGGAGGGGACGGTGAAGAGTAGTACTTACAGGAGGTTTGATGTAAGGCAGATCTCAATGGCGATTTTCTTGTTAAAGACGACCTTTTTAGCTTCGTCGTTGAGGAAGGTGGCGTGGCCTAAGCGGTCAGGGATAATAGATAGCAGTTTGAGCGTTTCGTCTGCGGGATTGTCGCTAGTCTTTAGAAATTGGTCTTGTTAGTGGACATTTACTCGCTTTTTACTCATTGATATCAGTGGAATGATTTGACCTCTGCGATGTGGAGTGTAATTCCTAGACCAGCATCTTTTATCCGTTTAAAGTAGCCCGTGAAGAGATCCATGTTCCCCGCCTTGTCACTGGTCAATAAAAGTATACGAAAATATAGGAAAGGAGGCAGCTTGAAGACTCACGAACGGATTCCCGCAGAGATCGACCGCTACGACTCTCCGACCTGCATTCCTCAACGATATGGCTATGTCAACACACTCTGTTGCGACACTATCATCCATTTTGCGATCCAGGGCAAGTATGTAAGCTGCCTGATCCGACGGGTACTTTTCCACCTCATCCAGGACGGTCTCGACATATTGTCGGCGAGTCATGTCATGCGTGGCTCGAGGCGTACTACGAAGCTCCAAGTACGAGCATTGTTTGTCCATGCCGCCCTCCAGAAAGTCCGAGAGCACCGCGCTCGTAGCTATGCTTAGGTTCTTCCTCGTAGATGTTAATGTATAAATTGCGCCGAAGAGACCGAAGAAGTCGTCGATTTTGTTGAGTTCAACACCGTTACGGAGCCTGTCTATTTCTTCAAGAACATCTGAGGATGGCATAGATTCTTTAGACGCTATGAAATTGTTTGCGAGCTCTTGAAGGCAGGGAAGTGGGATACAGCCATTCAGGTGAGCGTGCAATTCTGCTTTGGGCAGAGATTGGATAAACGATATTTGTTCTGCGGTGAGCGACGCTAGTGCTTTTGCTGGTGGACCATATATTTTTCTCTGCATCTTTGTGCACGCCCAGCGTTTCTCTTCTTTATGGGTTTGCCTGAGAGGCTTATTGGAAGCAAGAGGGAAGGAACTAAGTGACTCAAACTTGAATGCAGTATTGCGGCTACAGCTTCGGCTCCGGTAGATTGAGGCGTGGGAAAGATATTTTCTCGACTCGACTTGTGGCTGGCTCTTTTCATCTGTCTTCCGAACACCAGCGGTACGGCTAGCCTCTTTCACCCTACTACCCACCAGCCGGATTCCGTCAACTCAGCGACGAACGTAACAAATGCCTGTTCGCGCATCAGCATCCTTCTCGGCTTTCCTGACATCCATACGCAAGCCATACAACACATGCCAGTGTTCGCGCAAATCTATACCTATCATCCGAATTGCCACTGCAGCCGTATCAAGTGAGCGAGGGGCTCCAAAACCCTACTGTGTCCGACGATGGAGAGGTGCCTTAGGGTCTCTCGGAGATACCTGTTTGCAGATACCTAACCAAGGCCTTACAAGTGGCGCTCGACTCGCCCTTGCTCGCCAGGGCTGTGCCACGGGAAGCTTCAGATTGAATTGCTGCGAGAGTTTGTATGCTGTCGACGACACTGGGCTGGCAATGTTTCAGAGGATTGATCTTGAGGAGGAACTGGTGACTGCTACTCTTGGGCTTCGAGAAAAGCCGCCGACATCTTCAACGCCTCGAAACGTGTCTTTCGAGGAACCTTCAAGTTCTCGTATTTCGGGAGCACCCAGAAGTGTCCTTTCGGAGTCTAAACCAAGCCGGAGAATCTCTCTTGAAGCTCGGAAACTGAATGTTGCGGCCAGTAGTAATGTGCAATTCAGCGCTGGTGGGATGTCAAGCTGTGCTACTTTCACTTTTGGTCTCAACACTCTGGAAGACTACGTACGGACCGAAGCCCCGGAAAACCCGTCAAGTCGTCGACTGCGGTCCATACGTTCTGCATTAGAATTTGGTACGCTCACAGGCTCTGAGCACTGCAACACCAAATCCTGGTATGAGTCCATACGAAGGAAAAAGGAAGGACAATCCCAGTCCTCATCCAATAGAGGAAAGTCAATTTCGATGAAACGTTTATCAAAGTCTCTTAGCTCGCGATCCCTCAGGAGCTCCTGTGGCACCGGTGAGTCCACAAGGACGCTTTCAACTTCATCTGAGCCACTTGCTCGAAGTGGAGCTCCACTCTCGGATTCGACGGATAATGGAAAGGAGAACAATGTATCTGCGCCGGATACCATTGCACCCCCTTTTACAAACGTCAGTAGTTCGTGGTCCCGGTTGAAGCGCAGGATATCATGGCAAGTGCCATATGGGCAGGCCTCGACAAGAGGACTACAAATGCATGAAGGACAAATCAAACGATCCAGACCACGGTCTGCCATTTTCACATCTGATTTATTCTCAATTTTCGACCACCCTCCGGTAGAATTAGGTGGATGGGCTGACGGGTTTTCCTAGTCTATGAACCGATTTTCCCCCATCATAACTGCTATCGAACTGCTGTTTACTGCTTTGACATCACGTATGTGTCACTTACAATTTTCGCATTACAAATCTTTGCATTGGCCTGCCATAATTTATATGATCTACTTTTGCATACATAAATGACACCCATCTGCCCATATCCATTTGAACAAATCGTTAAAAGTAATAACGATAACAAAAAGCTTTAATACGTGGGGAATTGAGGGTCAATGTCCAAGGCCCAACTCCGCAGGCCTCCAACAAGATCCACGATGTTGCCTATGTTGTCCTGATTAGATGTAGACTCACGTAGTGCATCTGCGGCGATTTGTGAGTCGTTACCCAATCGACACACTAGAACAGAGAGGGGTTTGTCTGCCCCGGGTCGCTCTGTTCCGAATTCCTGCGGTGTTAGGAAATTCTCAGGCAAAGCAACGAGTTCCTTCAGAGGCACATCTAAGAAAATAAAATATTGTCGTGAACAAAGTTTGTGAGCGTGATACGGTTAAAAAAAGGCACTTCGTGAGTCTGGGAGAGAACAGATGCCAAATTCGATTGGGTTTCGAACGTCTAAGATGCGAACAGATGAACAATTCTCATCTAAGCGACTTTTAAGCTCCTAGTCAGAGTTCAGCCTTGGTCTTCACATATAATCAGAGCCCTTAATGAGTGGAACCCAAGCGAACCTTAGCAGTTATTCGAAGCGCCTCATCAGAGCTCACCAGCCCTCGTTCAACCCAATTGGGTTTTGGACCTCCACAGAACGTAACATAATCAAGTGCAGATATCTCTCCCAGTCTTTCGCCTTCGTCCCCGCATGCAGGGCAAGCCTTCCTCCTATTCCTAAGCTTGATGCTTCGGAAAGGGGGCGAACCGAGTGCAGAGTAGATGAGGAGCGTGGGTTTCCTGTCTGATGTTCTTGAGTGAATTTTTTCGGAGTATTCATGAAGAAAATGCATGATATACCGTGAAGCCCTGCGATGAGTTTGATCGCCTCGAGGGCTTGAAGAGAACCAATGACACCTGTCACGGCACCCAGGATCCCTGTTTCCTCGCAGCTCCCTGCCATTTCCGGTGCAGGAGGCTTAGGGAATAAACACCTATAACAAGGTCCCCTCTCCACAGCGATCTTCGAGCTTTCACCTTTTATTTGTGAGCTTAGAGGAAGGTTATAGGTACAGAGCTGTCCATCGAGGCGCTGGGCTGCTCCGCTGACGAGGGGCAAGTCGAGTCGGACACAAGTATCGGAGAGGAGGTATCGTGTGGGGGCATTGTCTGTGCAGTCAAGAATAACGTTGAATTGGGTCAGGATTCTCTCGGCGTTTTCGGGGTTGAGTGGTTCGTTGAATGTGCTGACAAGGAGGTCGCTGTTCATCCTGTAAGAAATAATGTCAAGTACACGACATGATATAATAAAATTAATACGAGCCTTTGAAGGAATCTGGCTGCAGAGTTGACCTTTGTCATCCCTATCGTTTCTTCAGAATGAAGAACTTGTCTTTGGAGATTGGATAATTCGACAATATCGTGATCCACGATCCCCAGGTGCCCTAGCATCGAAAAAAGATACAGAAAGCTACCCAGGTCAAAATCACAGTTTAGCATACCGATGCCCGCTGCACCAAGATACTGCAATGCTGGACAGCCCAGGCCACCAGCACCGACGACGAGAACAGAGGCATTTTGAAGTTCGATCTGTGCTGGTGAGTATCCGTTGAGCCTGGTTTTTCTTGGATCGTTGCTTTAGGTTATGCCCACCGGGAAGGCCCAATCCGTCAATGATCATTTGTCTTCCATATCGACGGTAGTCTGACAGGTTTGATAGTGTTTTTGGCTTTTCAGTCATTGCGGTCAGTGGAATCGGAAGTAAAAGCAAAGCTGAGCTTTTTAGAAAATATTTCATCTGGAGATTATTTTCCCACGAACTTTGTCAGTGACCAGAAGCGGCACGACTTTCCTTCTTCAAGTTCCTCGATCTCTCGTCGCTGACGCTGACCTCGAGGTACGTATGTTCATGTTTCCAGAGCACAGGATATAACTGAAGCAATATTCAGGGATTTTGAGGATGGTTGGTGTCTGCAAAGCATCCATCCGGCCTCACGTATTTCTTTGTCGACGACCTTTCGATGCAAGACACACCGTTCTCCGCTCGCATTCGACGGCTCCGGCTGCAGGCACCTTCACCTCGTTCTTCTGGAGAAACGACCAGTGGTCTGCTACATTCCGAAGGCAGAGGAAAATCAGAAATGCTGCTTCGATAGCCTTACCAACGAGCGAGCCGGTTACGACGACGACGACAACTCTCAATACTCTTGCCCTATCCACGTCCTATCCTCCATCTCCGAGCCTGGTCCCCTACAGACCAACCCCCGCACTCACACTTCCTCGACTTCTTTCGGTCTACGCTGAACTTTCCAAATCCCGGCTATCAATTCTAATGGTTCTAACCACTATGTCATCCGTCGCCCTCTCCCCTCTTCCAACGACCGTGCCCGTACTGCTGGCTACTGGTATAGGCACAGCGCTCTGTTCCGCGTCCGCCAACACCTTTAATCAAATACAAGAGGTCCCCTACGACGCACAAATGGCACGAACACGGAATCGACCGTTAGTGAGGCATGCAATATCGCCATTACACGCGACGGGCTTTGGCGCAGTGAGCGCACTTGTGGGCCCGGTTGTGTTATGGACGTGCGTAAACCCAATGACTGCGATCCTAGGAGCCGGGAACATTGTGCTGTACTCGGGAATATATACTTATCTTAAACGGAAGAGTATCATTAATACGTGGGTAGGAGCCATCGTCGGCGCTATTCCGCCTCTCATGGGATGGACCGCATGCGGTGGTCAACTCCTCCCCTCCGCCTCGTATCCCGTCCATCTCTTCCTCCCTTTTGCCTCCGATCCTATGCTCCCTGCTCTCGCAAACAACCCGCTATCACCACTTGTCCTCGCCCTCATTCTCTTTAGCTGGCAATTCCCGCATTTCAACGCCCTCTCATTTGTCGTCCGCGGATCATACGCCCAGGCTGGCTATCGCATGCTCAGCGTCTTCTCCCCACGCCGCAACGCCGCCGTCTCCCTCCGCCACGCGCTGTTCTTCATCCCGCTTTGTAGCGTGCTCGTTCCGCTGAGTGGCCTAACGGATTGGGGATTCGCGTTGACGAGCCTTGGGCCGAATTATTTTTTGGTGAAACATTCGTGGGACTTTTGGAGGGCGGGTGGTGGTAGTGAGAAGATGGCAAGGCGGTTGTTTCAAACAAGTTTGTGGTATTTGCCGGTGATACTGGGGCTCATGATGGTGCATAAGAATGGTTTGTGGTCGGGGCTCTTTTCGATTGAAAAAGAAAAGAATGAGGAGACGGAAATAGCATCATAGAGGGAGAATACAACGTGTAAATATATATTTTCAACTCTCATCGAGTCTAATATCCTTTTTGTTTTGTACGAAATGTTTTCATGCCTGACACGTAGTTCTTGTAAGGTATCATGCCATGCTTTTCGGCCTGATCAGTTGTTTGAGGTGTATATCGTCTCCCGGCGGAGCCAAGCTATTCGCTATGATGATATAAATCACAATATATGTTCCATTACGAAACAAATAGCCTTCGAGAGCTTGCTACTGGAATTAGTGACATGAAACTCAGCACTTGTACACGTCCTGTGTTATCATGCGTGAACGCGCATGATTGCGCAAACCTACGAGTCCCGACACCTTGACGAACCCAGGTGGGTCATCGTTGCCTTTTGCTCTGGACACGAAATAGACAACAATCATTGTCTTTATGAGGTTTCAGCGAGTAAGCTTGAGGAATTAGGGAATAAACTCACTTGGCCATCTTTCGTTTTGCCTCTCGAGCCTTTTTTATCGCTTCTAGCCTTGCCTTTAGAAGTCCTACACGTTCATCTGCTTCTTCTTGCGCACGCTCCTGAATAGATGAGAAACGAGGGTTGGAATATATATATAAACATGCAAGATATCGAACAGCATACCTCTTCAATTAACCTATCCATAATCAGTTCCCGATCCTCTTGTTCCTTTCGTTTCCGTTTATCCTCCTCAGTCTCTTCCACAACTTCAGCCATGTCCTCCCCAGCATCAACATCTGCGCTTGGAGGTAGACCTGCTTCTCTGCTCTGAACAAGCTCTGGTTCAGCAACCACCGTCGCACGATTGAACGCGTCCCTTTGATCTTCCTCCTTGTCCAGAGAGGGCTCGTTCTGAGCGAGTAAAGACGTCTGAAATTCCTCCCATTCGCGATCGAGCGCAGACTTCTCCTTCGACGGCGCAGGTACACCCTCGAGCTCCCCATCTTCATCTTCTTCTGCAGCTGGGTCGAGAACTGGAGCCATCGAGGGATCAGAGAAGAAGTCGGCAGGGAAGCCTGACTTTGATTTTTCTTTTGGTTGCGTCGGAAAGTGCTCGGGTTCTTCGCTCTTCCGCAATTTCTTGTGTTCGACACCATTTTGACCCGAATCCGCATCTCTGTCCACATCTACGTCCATGCTATCCTCTGCTTTCCGCTTTCCTTTCGCTACAATTGCAACTCTCTCTTCCTCGATCGCTCTTTGCTTCTCTAATGCTTCTATGCGCGCCTTCTCCTTCGCGACTGCAACCCGATGAGACTTGCTTCCGAGATGCCCCTCCCACATGGCCGCACTCTTAATAGGCGCGTTGCACATTGTACATCGTAGTTGGCCAGAAGCATTATAGGATGCATAAGGATGGGATATTCGGGCTTCTTGACGCTTTGCACGAAGTAAAGAACGGGCGTCGGCCATCGTGGATGAGGTTGAGGAGTAGAGCAATATAATGTGTCGAGTAGCATCGTGGCATGATGGGGCGCGTAGAGGATCGACGCAAGTCTTTTCCTTCGACTTCGGGATTCTCTTCCGGCTGCTCGAGCTGTCTTTCTTCCCACCACCACACTTTTTTTGCGGGTTGAATAGTGAGCAATCAAGTCCCTGTAGTGTCTTCCAAAGTAGCTTGACAATATCTGTTTTTGCAGATGTCGTTCTTTGGGTCTTCTTCAAGCCCTGCTCCAGGTGCTGGCACGGTTGCTGCGGCAGGTGCGGAACATTTAATTTCGGGACGTTGGACTCATCTAACAAATGCTTTTAGATATGCAAGCACGTAAAGAAAAACTTATGGCCCGGGTTCGACAAGAACTCGCTATTAACGGCGCTCAGGAGCTCATTAACGTACGCCCTCACCTCCGCCGTCCTTCCTACCACGTCACTAAACACTTTTACTTCCGTAGAAAATCAATGAAAAGTGCTTCGCGAAGTGCGTAAGTAAGCCGAGCACATCGCTTTCAGGTTCCGAAGAGGTGAGTGCTTATTTATGCTTATGGAAATGTTGTAGTGACGATGTCTACGTTTTAAGACGTGTCTGACGAGGTGTATGGAAAGATACATGGAAGCTTGTACGTCCCTACCTTTGATATGCAGTAAACGGATGGGCGCTTATGACAATGTAGTCAACATTGTTAGTAGGACATACTCGACCCGCCTCATGAAGGAGCGCGACGACAGTAGCAACGTTTTATCCTAAACCAATGGGTTTCCGCAGTTTGATCCGTCATCTTTTCGAAAACATGAATCTGCACAATACAGTAGCGATTAATACAATGATTTAGAACGTGCTTCCCCTTCATCAGCAAAACGTCATCGTTTCTTCCCTCCAACAACTTTTTTGGTCTTTCGCTGCGGTGCGTTGGATGTTTCTGGCTGCGCTTGAGCATGCCCTTCCTCCCCGATATGTGCAAAAAGCTTGGTTTTGGACGGAAACTCTTCGTTGCACACGTTACAGGACTGATATTCCGGATAAATATAAAATGAAAGCTGATAATGCGTATAAGAACTCACGAGTTTGACTTCTTGGGCCTGGGCCTTCTTTGCTGCTTCCTTCGCCCTCCGTTTATCCCTTTTCCTTTGCTGAGGTTTTGCAGCTTCCTTCTCGCCGATATCTTCAAGCGGTAAGTCTCCTTCAGGCCCCTCTGTTGAACTTGCTGGTTTTGACTTCTTTGCCTTGCGTTTCTTGCCGTTAGGCTGAAGTGTTGGACTATTTTCAGCGTGTGAGGCATCCGTAGTTGGTTCGGGTAGAGGTTCGTCTTCCCCGTCGTCCTCTGATTCGGAAGCAGGAGGTTCCTCTTCTTTAACTTCCGCTCCATTCGTTCGCTCCCTAATCTCGTCCTCGACCACCTCATCGCCGTCCTCACCTTCTTCTCCAATTCTAAGGTCTTCCTGTTCCTCAACCATTTCCTTCTTCAACCTTTCCATCTCCTTTAGATGCTTCTTACTTCTCGCATGACTATCCCACGACGCTTCGCTCCTGAAACTCTTCCGGCATGCTACACATTCGAACGACTCCTCGTCGCTTCCACCCTCCGCCGCAGCCCATTCATCACCGGCGTCGGGTGCATTGGACAATGCATCGATGTTTTGCCATGATTGTGGGACGAAGACTGCCGGAGAAGGAGTTGGAGCTTGTTTAGGCGTGGACGCACCGGAGTTTGATACGGACGGAGGGAAGCGGCCCTTCAGACCTTGAGGTGTACGTGATCCGTCAGCTTTGGACCGGTTTGAAGCTGCTTGTAGAGCAAGATGCTGCTTGTAACGGGGATCACGTTTACGAATGAATGTTACTAATGTCTATGGTAGTGTATGAGCTTTCCGAGTGTTTTATGGTAATTGTTCTATGGCATTCACCTTGATGGTTTCATTGTACTCTCTCCGTGCATTATCCCTCGCCCGTTTGTTGTCCCTTTCCATTAGTCTACGGACCTGGCGGTCCGGTGCGTCGTTCACCTCCCATTGATCGGCCCACATAAAGTCTTTCGCCGTTGAGAAGTTAAGCCAAAAATTGTAAAAGAACCGTGCGCCCTCGCGAGATGCCTTGTCGAGTGCTGTCCAAGACCAAGTTGACATACCGAAGGAAGGATAGTCGGAAGGCTCCTGCTCAGAGAATGCACATTCATCGGAGGCTAGACGAGCGAAGAGATTACGGTAAAGCGTAAAAAATCCCTGCAGAGGAACTGTCAATGTGTTATGCTGCTTCTGATACTGTAGCAGAAATAAACGTACGTTCTCGCTGTCGTCGAATGTACTCCAACTTGTCGCACTGAAGAAGGGGACAAGATGCCGGACAGTGAGTCCTGGCCCGCGAGCCGCCTTCCTGCGCCCGTCCTGCGTCCCTCGACGTACTTCTTCAAAGACAGTGGCTGCATCGGGTTCCGGTACAAGCGAGGCTCTATGCGAGTCGTACCATGCTCGTTCCTACGTTTAAGTGTTCATTCAAGTACGATCAGACGGGTGTATGTATGCACTATGAATACGACACTCACTTGTTCGTCACTCAGAACCTACTCCAAACCAGAGTCTCAGCATCATCTCAATTAGTAAGACTTTCAAGTACGTGTGTACCTCATATGCCTGCTGAATCTCCGCAAACCGTTTTGTAGCATTCTCAATGTCGTCTGCGTTCTTGTCGGGATGATGCTTGAGTGCAAGTTTTCGGAACGATTTCTTGATTTCGTCCGCCGTCGCATCCTCGCTGACCTCCAGCAGGGCGTAATAGTTTTCCACTCCCTCTTCAGGTGCTGCTTGCGCACCATTGGGGCGGGACTCATATGCGCCCATAGCTCACAAGCGCAGGGCAACATTGTGTCCAGGTCTAGAGTTCAGACTCACTTCATTATGCCAACGTCGATCACCATATGGGCTGAAAAACGATACACCAAAAATTGGTGCGCGCACTGTCACACCCGAAAAAAATTATACTATGGTATACGCAAAACAACAACGCTAAGATACGCCCTGTGGCAACGAATGAGCACCCTCTTTTCCTCATTCTTTCTTCTGGCGTGACCGGAACAAACCGACAAGCTGTAAAATCAATTGCTTCTCACTGAAAAAACTAAAAGAGAATGAGTTTCACCCTGGAGCAGGACGGTCTAGCCAACTCACCAAGCGGTCAATACAGACAAAGCGCTAAGCACACCGACACCCATGTGGATAAGGCAGGGTGTGGATCGCAGTGCATTTCTTCCTGCAGCACCTGCGATCGCATCAACATTCAATATCCTCAGACTTGCGCGGGTCGCGACAGCTGCTATAGCCGACGTAACCAAGACGGCCCTCGGAGGGATGATTTTAGACGCCCGAGTTTGCACATGAGTTTTATTAGTCGAAGAGCCGTGCATTCTTCGGGTAATGAAATGAGAGCAATAGAGGATGCGCGCGAGCAGGTTCGCAATGTTCGCATAGACGACAGCGGTGTCCCCCATTCCTGCCAACGTGTACAGGGCAAGCGTTAAAGTCACATATGCCACGGATGCACCTGCCATCCACCTTGAGAGCGGCGGCCATCAATCGGGGTCAAAAGGTCACAAAGACTCCGACTCGAGGACAACGTACTGTGATTGCTTCGCCAGGTCAGCAGGAGAAGCGATACTCGAGACAAATGCTTCCAGAACTCCGTTCGTCGCCAAGACGGGAATATACCATATCCATGCGAAGAGGATCGAAGGCGCACTCGTATTCAAATACCTAGCGAAATGTGCTCAGAAAATGAAATGCTGCGGATGGCTATCGAGGACAAGAAAACGTACTTTATGGGTAATATGACCAAGAGAGCTACACGGAGATAGGGCGGCCCGAAACTCACAAGGAGCAAGCTGAGGTGGTTGTAGAAGAGAAGGATGGAAGAAAGTCGGGACAGTGCCATTTGAAACGCAGATGATGAAGGGTAACCTGGCGAAGCTCCCACGAGGACTTTCGAGAAGAAAAGCCGAGAGGTCTCTTCAATTGGCTGTAAGAAAACACGAGCAATGAGAGCACCTCGTTGGGGTCAGCTGATCGAAACAGTGAGCGACACTGGATTCTCATTCACCATAGTTGCTTGCCACGGCATATCCTCCTTGATCTTTCAAGGGGCTAACAGCCGAGAGTATGAACTAGTGGTACCGACTGAAGTCAATACATGTCTCAAGAAACGTAAAAAGAAGTGAAGCTCACCTTATCGCCCTCGGTGAGAGCGTGCTTTACAATGCCTTGTAAGGACATGGCTAAGGACACTTCAAGTAGTTTCGGTTCGAATCGAGCATTGAGTTTCTGAAGCCCCCACGAATCTGAAGCCCTTTATCCACCATAGTAGTGAGTTGAGAAACTAAACGCTGAAGGACGTGGAAAGAGCGTACATTCTCATCGAAGCATCCTTACTGTCTACCCGCTGAATGAAATAACTCATCGAACCACCATACTGACTCCAATAAGAGGCGAATGATGTTAATGAATAGGCGACCTGTCCCAGAGCAAACGCAAGCAAACTGATTCTTGTTGGGCTTCCGGACTGAGAGTCATATGCCAGAATGGCCACGGTGAGAATACTCCTGATGATAACAGCAGACCCTTCAGCTCGCATGCGGAGAGAAGAATTCAGTAGCTGGACTGATCTGAACGCTCATGCAAGATCAGCCAACCAAAGATAAAGATAAGTTGACTACTTACCTTATGTGCATTGGCTCGCTGAATAGTTCCAACACAGCAGCGACGGTATAAAGAATCGCTGTCTCTTTGAAGAAGGTTTGCGACTTGACTTCATCGGAGGCAAAATGAAGGTACGTGGCAGAAGACACGATAGACACAGGGATGCCAAAGTAAACAGGCAGTAGGGCAATGTTCGAGACAAGAGCGCTCGATGCTTGCTTTTCGGCGTCTGCCCGCAATAGAGCATTTCTAAAACCCTCTCTGCTAAGGAAAAGGATGGTATTGAGCAGAAGTTCGAGCTGAATGGACACCGTGCCGTAGACATCGGGTGAGGTTAGTCTGACCAAAGCCTGGTTAAGAACGAATGTAATGAGCCTTGAAAAGAGCTGTAAGCCCATAAGCGACGAAACAGACTTGAGCGCTGCATTTGAAAGGTTTGAATGTCCAGGCGAGTCGTTGGCCGTTGGCTTGGTTGGGCTGCTCATCGTTGCCGATGGTGAGCTCAGCTTGAAAGTGCGCGTCGCGTTCCGGCGCCTTCAGGCACGAGTTCACCTTTCACCACCATGGTCAGTGTGCAATTTTTTTGCAGTGCTTTGGCAATCAAATTCTCATGTATACTTTAAGTCATCCAGGATCGAAATACTCAATGATGGAGGTTATCGCTCGGACGGGAGAAGGCAACATGAACTAAGAGACATCACTATCGACCTTTCCATCCGGGACAAAGCAGACGGATCAGCCATGGTCTCTCAAGGTCTGACTCAGGTTTTGGTCTCCGTGTTCGGACCAAGGGAAGCAAAGAATCGATCACAGATTATTCACAACCGAGCATACATCAACGTCGAAGTCAACATTGCTCCCTTCAGCACCAGCGAACGGAGGAAACGATCGAAAAATGACAAGTGAGTGCCATCTTTTGTTTAATCCTGGTTGCTGTCTGATCCGTTTATTTCCAATCTATCAGACGGACATTGGAATTCGCTGCTGCTATCAAATCAACTTTTGAGCCTGTCATTCAGGTTCAACTATATCCTCGGTCTGAGATTGACATATTCGTCCAGGTCTTGCAACAAGACGGCGGTCTTCTCAGTACCGCTATCAACGCAACAACGCTTGCATTGATGACAGCAGGAATATCATTGTTTGACTATGTATGCTCTGTATCGTCAGGTGTCCATGCAACGAATCCACTCCTTGATTTGACGACTCTAGAGGAAAACGACGTTCCCCATCTCACAACCGCAGTGATGCCTCGCACGGGCAAGGTCACCCTAGTCACTCTTGAGACTCCCCTTCATGCGGACCGGTTCGAGGAAATCTTCTCTCTCGCGTGCGACGCCAGCGCTGTGATTCACAGGGAGATGCGCCGAGCTGTCATGGGAAGGACGGCATCCATGGTTCGAGCGCTCGGCGTAGGCCAGTTCGAAGCAGGCGCTGGAACCCAGAGGATAACAGAAGACGACGTGGACATGGGATACGATTAAACGGCGACAAAGTTCCCTCGCTCTTTACGGATCGAATGCCTTCACAGCTACCGACAAGCGCGGGGGCTTGCTCTTCAGAACGCTATTCTTGATACAAGAAAGGAACTTGCAATCACCGTCTCTACGCGACATCGCCGACATCGCCTTGGGACGGCGCATCTCTTTGTCGTTTTCTACACGGTCACCTTCACTGAATACTCGAAAGATTTACGTTGTTACGATGGTTGGCCGTCAACGACATTGTCGGCGCATCACCTTTGGAGTACGTCTCTCGGGCTCTCGGCGTTGTGGGGAACAGCGAGGCGCGGATTCGTGTGCAGACTCCGCCGTTTCTCCTCCACAAGAATGAAATATTTTTGTTTTGTAGTACAGACTATGTACACCTCGTGTCTGCAACACGTCTAATTTTATGTGCCTTTACATGTGTAACTCAGCAAGTATCCATTGAGACTTTGAATGCGACGGCTTATTCTATCGGAGTTCATTGCATCCGCATCGGAACCTCACGCTTCCGACAGGTCCCCACCGTTCTTTCTCACTGACTGTGTGTGGGAGCTGTGCGCGCTGATAGCGTGCATCGAGCAGTACTTTCTTTGAATGCGACTAAAGAAGCTGAAACGAAAAGAACCCCGCTCCCACTTCCTTCTCACAAGCCTTTTCATTCGTCTTCCTCAGCAGAAGGCAACCGTGAAAAAAGATCCCGTCGCGCATGTTTTCTTCCGATCCGTATGCCACCGATGAATTACCTTTTGAGGTGTTTAAAGGTACACATAACCTTTGACAGGGGAAGGAAGAAGACTTTGACCTGTCATGTTTTGTTTTATGTCATTGTCAATGTTATCTAAACAACATGCACCGACAAGGAACCATCAGATACACTGGATGCGGGGCTCGTAATTGGGGTTAGACTGCTCCATACAACTGGAAGCCGGTTGCGGCTGCAAGGCACAAAGACCGAGTAAAGGAGGTAAAGAAAGGTAAAGACTCCGGAGAATCCCAACCGGGGACGGTTAGACCGACTTTTAGACTTCAATACAGAATTTTGGTCCAAGAAGAGGACACGGTGCCTGAACCTCGAGACATTTTATTTTAATAGATCTTGTGATATTTCAATTCAAAGCATTTGGGATGTTTGGTATACTGTATACTACTACGAAGGAAACTGGTGGCTACAGAGGTGATCAACACATGGGGGGATAGCATAAGAAACGATAGGCGCGAGTAGAACAACGTAAAAAAGGGGGGAAGAGAGATTAAATGACGCAGAGGAAAAACGCCCAAAGAACCAAAATCAATTCACTAGAACCAGAAAAGAAGACTTCGAGACCGACAGCTCTGAAGAGAACAAAGCACGGATTAAAAAGAAAACGACAGACTACTTGAGGGGTATACGAATGGAGAGCGGGAATTACAAACGGGTTGGGAAACCGAGGGCACGCAATCGATGCGCACGAGCCTTTTTACAGAGGGCGTGGTGGGGAAAGTTGCTCACTGGGAGTAGATGACGCAGAAACGTACGTGCCAGCCAGCGAGCCTTGCTCGAAGGGGGGACTATTCTGGGGTGGTTGACCCTGTCCAGCTTGCCCGAGATAAGAGAGGCCAGAGAGACTCATCGATGAGTCTGCGGCGTAAGGAGGTGAGATGAGAGGTGGTGAGGGTGTTACGCCATGTGGTGATTGTAAGTGTGGGTTCGTATGGATGTCACCTGAACCAGAGGAAAGAAAGGACGCGGCCAGCGGGCCGGTAGAATATGGTTGTTGAGGCATACTCTGCGATACCGGCACACCGCCGAAGGCCGAGGTACTCCGCTCCTGCGTTGATGCTTCCAGCGACGTATGGAGAGGTGTCGACATATAATCTGGTGAGAATCGCTGGCTATACGTGTATGAAGACATTCCCGAGGGGTGATTGGTAGGAAAAGATGTAGATGAATAGCTAGCAGTATAAGGCTGGCTCATCCCCGAACTTATTGACTCCCCCACGTTCCCGGTTTGAAAGCTGGGTGCGAAAGGAGGCCTGACCATTGTGGGGGGACCGGTGTTAGAACGCTTGCGCTGGTGTCCAAGAAAGGACGGTCTCTGGGCGAAGGATTGCGATTGCAGACCCGCAAGGGGCGGCTGAGGAATTTGCATAGACGTTGGTGAGGCTGATGTCTGTGCAGCAATTGCGTTCCCTCCACCGTACATCGAAGGGCTCATTAATGAAATACCTGCCCGTGACCGGAACTCCCGTAAGTCATTCAGGACATGTGCAAGTTGAACCGCAGAGCCGATGAGATCGTGTCGCAATACAAGCGATGCCTGCGTCCCCTCTGTCCAATCCGCACACTTCTTCCATGTCTTTACCATCGAGCCGCCAACTGCACTCGATGACCGAGGAGAAAGGATATGTTCAAGGTAAAAGCTGGGAGGCTGTGATAGATGGAACGATGCAAGACCCTCCCCTGGGGATGCGCTGCGGAATTCCGTATGAGTAATAATTTCGAATGGAATCTCCATTTTAAATCCGTAACCCGCAGAGTGGATGAACCACGTCAGACAACGCTTGGGCTCGCAGGCGTATGCGACGAGGTCGTGCTTGCCCGTTGCAATGCGCCTCCAAGTCCCAATTGTCAAATCGGTACAAGGAATAATAGAAACAGCTGACAAGGGAAGATCCTCGTCAATTTCTCAATGCACCCGTCCCTGTTATTAACGCGACTCACGTTGATCTTCGTGTATGAGACTATGCAGGTCAGCCTCGAAACCAGCGCTTAGCTGAGGTGGTGTGTCCGGCGGTGTATCGGACCATTCATGTCCTAGGTGCCGCGCCCTTTTGCCGTCTAAGAGCTTTGCCTTTGCGCGTCTAGACACCGAATGAAGAAATGGGGTACAAACCCAATAAAAATTCAATATCCATGACAACATCCGCACAAAATACGCGTGGCCGCAAAGCAAAAAGCAAAACATACCTATTCTGGAACCAAATCTGTGTCTGGCGCTCCTGCATTCCCAACAACTCTGAAATTTCTTTACGGCGAGCGGCGGTAGGGGACCTGTCAGCTGCGAAGAATCGCTCGAGATGTGTCAACTGTTCCGGCGTCACACGCGACCTCTTCCGCTTTTCTCGGGCTTCGCCTGCCTTGCTCTTTGCCGCCGAGGACGACGACGCGGCTGCAGAACGCGTCCGGGAAGACATTCCTGCCGTCTGAGTTTCAGAATCACCCTCCTCCGCGTTCGGGGACTCTGGAGGAAGTGGCGCATCAGTTGAGGCAGACAGAGGTGCATCCCCTGGTGTTTTGGGGGACATGGAAGCGCTGGGCGAAGATGCTGTTGATTCTGTTACGAGTGAGATTTCCTCTGAGAAGTCGTACTTGGAAGTGGATTCGAGGTCGAGATGGGGAAGTTTGACGCGGTTACGAAGGCCAGTGAGGTTGTCGAGGGAAGGATCGGATTCCTTGGCTAAACACGCCATCGGAAATAAGGTGTCAGCGTCTTTAATGAAAGACATTGGAGTGGAATGAAAAGGAATGTAGGAGAACAAAAGATATGATGTACTGGATTGGGGGGAATGAAGTACAAAACGAAAGCCACTGACTCGTCATACCAAGGAAGTCCCAGGAAGATAAATCGGTTATGACGGAGGTCGCCAGATTGAATGCGGTCTCGCGGACGAAGCCAAACGAAGGCACGCCCACGTTGAGAACGGATGGTTGTTTGTGGAGTCCAAATCGCTCTACCTGACCAGGCAGAACGCACGAGAGTATGCACGCGGCACAGCCGGACTGAATATGCGCTGCGCCTTCTTTCTAACTTGGATGAAGGGGCTGGAAGACGAACGCGACGCGAAATGAGAAATGTAACAAAAGCCAGTTAACGAAAAAAAAATGGTGCAAATGAGCGTGCCAGCGTCGAGCGTGTCACGACCGTTAGATGAGCGGTTATGCCAATGAAAGGAAAGCGGAAAGTTAAAGGAGTGTCGGAAATCGTTTAAATGAAAGAGAAAGGAGGGAGATTTAACGAGCGTTGGTGTTTGAGGGTACGAAGGAGAGACGAAAAGAGCGGAAAGAAGAGGGGAGACGAATGGAGGATGGGATGAGAGGCGGGACGAAAGGGGAAAGGGGAAAAGAGGTCGGTCAGTGGAATTGCAGGCGGGATATATCACTTTGCGAGCATACCGTTGCCGGGGGACCAGACCGAGAGGGCCCGATCAAAAATCTCAGATAGGAAAGGACGGGGCTGGATGGCAGGACGACAGGGAGATCGGACGGGATAAACGAATCTTTGGTTGCCTTGTTGTTTCGTCGAGTAGGGAAGGGAGCGGGCGGGAGCGAAGGGGGAGGGGAGGGGAGGCAATAGAGAGAGCGACGCGAGGGACTTATATCAAGAAGCAGGAGAGCAAGCGTGACGAGCATGGCTGGCGAGAGGAGGGGGGATGGAGGCGCAAGTAAGTACGATGACCCAGGAGAGAAGGGTAACACAGCAAAAGTGACCCGATCGAGTTCCAGTTCCAGTTCTAGCCAACAACAGGCAGACAGGCCAGGCCAGTCAGGAGCAGACGGGACGGGAAAAGATGGGAGAGATTGAGGTTGAGAAGGCGATGAAGGGATCCCGGGATTGGGGATGGCTGTGGGTCAGTGGTGGGTGGGTGGTGTGGGTGAGCTGAGTGTTTTCCGGCCGAGATGGGATCTGGTCCCTGCAGAAAAAAAGTTCCGAATCTGGCCAGGAAAGGGAAAAGAGGTCGAAAAAAGAGAAAAAAGGGAAAGAAATTTTAAAAAAGGCGATGTGCGAACGGATCGTCTGGACCCTTTTCATCCAGGCACCCCGCAACCGGACGGCTGAATGGAATGGGAGAGCCCCGAGAAATCTAAGAGGAGCCCTGAGCCTGAGTGAGAGTGAGAGTTGGCCATGGGAGAGTGTAGACCAGCAGCCCTGGCAGCCCTCCCCTCCGTCCGGCCTCTCCAGACGCAAGGCCGTTTTGCGGGGGCGGAAGAGAGCGGCAAGTCTGCCTGACGACCGCCCCGACGTCACTGAGTGCAACCCGTTCGAAACTCCGATTTGCAGAGGATTCTTGCTCTTACCGAGCCAGCGAGGGTCCGGTACCCTTTTCTTCTCTTGTTTTTGAAACACAAAGTCGCCGTTGTTGTCGCCGAGAATATGCCTTACTGAACATAACATAGCTGGGAGAAAAGTGCGAGTGCGTACCGTACCAGGATTGGACTCCCAGGATGCGTAGACAAGCCACGCGTCGGGCGCCGAGACAATCCGAAAACTCTGTTCTCCTGCGTCTGCTGTCTCTTTGCTCTCGTGTCTTGTTGTTGCTCTGAGAGAAAGAGAGGTTGTCGACGGTCCGTCCGAGGGCCCGCTCCGGTCTATCTGCCAGCTGCTGATGCGATTCGATTCAACCTCGGTCGGCCGTAAAGCATATGAAGAATTCAGAAGAAAAGGGTGTTTGTCGTCGTAAGGTGGCAGACCGGGTCTCCAAGGACAACGACCGCGTATACGCGAAGACGTCCGTCCGTCCCTCCCAGTCTTCTTCGTTCATTCATTCACTACTGCCTTCTCTCGCGTTCCTCGACGCTTGGCACGAAACGCAGCCGCAAAAAGCGTTTTTGACGTTGAACCCTTACCCGGTGAAACACTTTCAAAGAGGAAAAGCCGACGATGTCCATGGACGGGTTTGATATGATCAATCTCATCAAACTTACTCCCTTCAGCCTCGGTCGCATTCAGCCGGCCCGTGAGAATTTTCACTCCTTTTTATGTCTTTCTCCTCAAAACTAACTTTTGAAGTTTGAAAACAAAACATACACAGACGCTCGCCCACCAGTCATGGTTCACAAAAATAAAACGTCAAGTTCAAACTAAGCTGTAGACTATTCATGATCATAGCATCCCACCCTTCATGCTTGGGTAATACCGCCGCCACCTTTTGATACTTACGTGACATAGGAAAAGAAGAAGAAAAAGGTTGAAGGACAACAACGCGACAAAGCAATTGAATAAGTAAAGTAGGAGAGAGCAAAACGCACTTACATGCCCCGCTTTGGTAAATAGTAAGAAACCGCATAGCCTACCATTCCAGACGAGACATGATGCCGGGAAAAATAATCTGGTGGATTAGCAGGATGGTCGAGAACGGAGAAACGGATGGGTCGATGGAAGCAAGCAAGAAAATGAAATCACCCCAGTCACCATCAATACCGCGGCCGTTTATAGTCTCGACTCTCGTATCCCTCGCTTTCTCTCTTGTACCCATTGGGCATGCCACCATATGCACCACCGTTTGGAGGCCCACCAGGCCCTCCTGCGCCATATCCTGCGCCATATCCACCGCCTGAGTGACCGTTGGCTTCAAATCCACCTTGACCTTGGTATCCGATGCCGCCACCGCGTCCACTAAACGAACAGAAGAAAGGCAATCAACATCCGTGTTAAATGAAGTGAATTGTTCCGTGTGCAAATCAACTTACCGATAACCACCACCTCCGCCCATACCAAACCCACCTGAACTAGGAGGACCACTTCTTCCGCCGTAGCCGTCATCCCTTGGACCATATCCGTTATCCCGAGGGGGTGGTCCACCACCACCACCACCACCAAATCCACCCCGAGGACCACCGCCAAAGCCCCCTCTGCCGCCATATCCACGGTCAGATTGTCTGTCAGAGTAACCACCACCCCGTCCGCCACCACCAAAGCCGCCTCGTCCACCGCGTTCAGAGCGGAACCCTCCTCTGAATCCTCCCCCGCCACCACCTCCACCCATTCGAGGAGGAGCAGCCATCTCAGGCTCCGCTTTTTTCGGTCTCCCACCTAGTCCTCCACCCAAGCGACGAGGTTTCCAGCCCCGTACCGTTCGGCCGCGTTCAACGTCTACAAGAATCCGCTTATCATTGATGAGGAACCCGTCTGCTTCCTTATACGCCGCTGTTGATGAGGGAGTGAAATGAAGTTTAGTATCGCTCGGAATCCATACCTTTTCTTTTGATTTAAAAGCGAGGAGAGGAAATGATTACCTTTCATGTCGCGTTCACGTTCGTAAACTATAAAAGCATACCGCCTGCTCTTAGTCTCATCCTTTTTGTCGCAGACAATCCGCAGTCGCTCAATTGGACCAAAACGTTTGAATGCCTTGTGTAAATCTTCTTGCTTTACATCCTTGGGCTAACAAAAGTACGTGTCAGGGCATGGGCAAAATAATTTTCAGTTCCGAAAACGTACAAGTTTTGCGATGAAAAGTGTTTTGTAGGGATCACCTATTGCTTCAGGATCCTCTGCTGGCTTATCTATCGACACCCAAAAAGTCAGCAACGAACCGTCCAAAACGGAAGCAGAGAATCTCACAGAGGTCCTTTTTATTCTTGAACCTGTCTTCTTTAGCTTTTTTTCGTTCTTCTCTCTTGATTTGACGCTCGGTCTCCACAGCATGGGTGAAGACCGGTTCCTCCCCTTCCTCCATACCCTCCTGATTTCCTGCGTCGATGAGCGCTTGGGTCGTCTCCTCCTTTACTCGTGCAAGTATTTCCGCGGTTCCCTCAACATTCTTGTTTCGTACACGGTCGGGGTCCTTGTTAACTGGGCGAATGTAAGGTAGAGGTGGACGCGGTGCGAAAAGTTTTAAGAGGTTTGGAGGGAGAAGATGAGTTCCCGGCATGGCAAACGGCTTTTCTTCAACAGCTCAGAGCACTAAATAGGCGTTAATAGATAACGTCGAGATGTTCTTGCGAGCTGGCCGACTATGGTCGTCGGCGTCAGTGGAAGAGAGAAGGCGCAGTCCGACTTGCAGCGCCTCGTCACTCCTGACAAAGCCGTGGGAATCTCTTGCCTTGGTCGCTCAACTCAACATTCTTGCATTTGATTTACGGTTCACACCAAAAAAGCACATTCAAAAGATTGCTATGTCATATTTCGCAGTTCTATGCTGTATGATAGTAGGGATGGTACTGAAAGGCGCAGAAGCGAGGTAGCCTGTACGGGTCTTCAAGGTTCCAGCGAAGCAGGGAATGCACCGCCTTCGCGCAACTCGTCGTACTTGGCAATCTTTCACTATTGTTAGAGGCGCTGAATGACAAGAAAGATCACAGCAGTAGCTCACCCATTCATCTACAGAGGGATGCAGAAAAGCCATAAGCTTATAACGAAGCTAATTTTAGGAGTGAAACGTACTGGGGCAGAGCGAGTTGTAGGCACGTTTGAATTGGTTGCACGGAGCAAAATCTTCGCCCTTTGCTGCTACGCATTTGAAATAGTCCGTGTAGTTCTGGAAGCAATGCCTCGTTTGGTTTGTGTTGGGGAAGCGTGCTAAGAGATGGACAGCAAGTCAAGTCAGTTGTGTAAAGGCAACGGGGAGGGAGACCCACCGTCAAACGACGCAGTCTCGAGGACGTATTTGCTACAGGAATGAGTTCATACGGAGCTATCTGTATGTGTCTAAGCTTCATGCGCACCTCTTGAGAGATCCTTCAGCAGCGTCGGCCATGGTTGATGATGTTGAACGGAAGGTGTTCAAGAAGAACTTCAAAAAGACAAAGACGTTCCGCTTCCGAAACCCTCTCCGGATATTTCCGACTTTGTCACGTGCTGATCGACGTGTTTCCCGAACTTACTTTCTCCGACTTCATGGTCAACTCAACTCGAACCTTGAATCGCTTCAAGTTTCCCTGCTAGACCCACCATACTTTACAATGTCGCTCGATTTTCTCAAGTCTGAAATCGCATCTAAGCGTAAGCTCACTTCAGATGAAGCTGCTAGACCTTCTAAATACATGCGAAGGGGTGAACTCGAGAAAATCCGAGAGGAACAACTGAGAAAGGAGAAGGAAGACGAAACAAAACGCAAGGCAGAGGAGAGTTTGAAAATTCGGGCGAGAGATTCCAAGGCATGTTGTTCTCTTTTCAGTTCATAGATTACTTTTGACACCCTCTATAGAGCCCTCGAGCGTATTCAAAGTCACCCATGCCTGAAACCTCAGCCTCTCGTCAGGATAGCGATAGCGCTTCACCAGCTCCAGATTCTGAACGTTTTAACATCTCAAACGAAGAAGCCATCCGGCGCTTGCGTCAGAAGGGCCAACCTATTCGTCTCTTCGGAGAAACAGAGCGAGAACGAAGACTGCGACTACGTGCCCTAGAACTCATTGAAGAGAAGGGCCATGATCGTCACGGTGGACAGAACGACTTCCGAAAAGCATTGGAAAACGTCGAACTGAATGAGCTCGAGGCGAAAGCGAAAGGAAAGGCTAAGGATACCAAAGCCAAAGACGAGACCGACACATCCGGAACTGTCATGATTGACCTTGACCTCATCAAGACGAATCCCGACAGGCTTTACCCTTTGATCTATTACGCTATGAAACGTTACCTGAGAGAGTGGGGTGAAGCAATGGATGAGCGACCGGAGACAGTCAAGCGGACAAACCAAGGAAAACTAGCGGCTGCGACTCAGGTTCAATCTGCTCAATATTTGAAGCCTCTATTCAAGAGTCTACGAACCAGGGTAGGCATTTCATGCACTCTCAAGAAGTCAAAGTTATTGAAGCAAACACTAGAATCTACCGCCGGACGTGCTTGGTCGAATAACTGAAATAGTCTACTATATGCAAAATCGACAGTACCAAAGAGCCAATGACTCGTACTTGCGACTATCAATAGGTAACGCACCTTGGCCTATCGGTGTAACCATGGTTGGGTAAGTTTTACGCGTTTCCTCAGATTCGATTCATTAATATTATCACAGTATTCATGAACGTTCCGCCCGGGAGAAAATCTCATCTGACCAAGTCGCCCATGTCTTGAACGACGAAGTCAGCCGAAAGTACATCCAAAGTTTGAAAAGGTTCGTATTGCCGGACCCCTCAGCAAAACTTGACCCAACGCTGATTTGGTGTTTGCCAGGTTACTTACATTTGCTCAAACCAAATACCCTCCGGACGACTTGACCCAGCTCATGGGTTAATGTACATTTTACAAGTGTTCATGTATCAGTAGATATTCTTATTTTATCGCTGCCACTGCAACATTCTTTGCCGGCGTCTTGCTAGATGTATTATGACGTCTTCCATAAGAATGTGCTTGTTCAATATTTCCTTGCCTTCGTCAGCGTCGCCAAGGCTCGCTCGTAAGCTCACATGATTGATTGATGGGGCGGCGCCCATGAATGCGGCACCGACGCGTCTCAGACGAATGGGGGTCAAACCATTTGAACTCGAAAGCCTTCATTTACGTTGGGCAAACAAGAATTTGCTCCTAAACGCCCATGGCGCAGCTGCGGGCATCTGCTGTACCTACGCCCTTGCCAAAAATCCGGGCTGCCGCCATAGCCCATGTCCATACTGTACTTGCTCTGCTCGCTTTCGTGTCGGCGCTCTTCATTGGGTGTGTTTTGCACTACAAGAAGATAGTCAAGAATGGTGTTGCGGGATATCCGCAAGAATGGTTTCCGTCTGTGTCTGCGACGTGAGTTGAAGAAAGAGTGACTTATGATCTTCATGAGCTGATGTCCCAACCAGGATTGGTGACTGGTACCCGGAGCGCAACATCTTCCAGATCCTCATCGCCGTGAACTCTGGTATGTCGTCCGCATGTTTTTTTTTTGCTGAAATCTCGAAATTAAACCCGCCACAGGGCCACGCTTCGCCGTCGTTCTGCTCCAATATCTTCTACAACGTAGCTCCCAAAGCGTTCTACCGGGCGTCATCTGTGTTACTGGAATTATTCGGACACTGTCTTGCGGAGGTTGGGTTTACATCACCTCGACGGATGACCATGACGCTCATGACGTGCTCATGATCACGTACATTGTGTGCAATATTCCGTGGATGTTTGGCAACATCTCGCTCACGCCGAGGGAAAGGACGCGCCAGAGGTTCAGAAGGTATTTGCGCATACCACTACATGCTATTATTATATAAATATGTTGTTTTACCTTTCGAAAGGATTCTCCTTGCTTCGGTGTAAGTTTCTGGGTTAACGATTCTCAGGCATCTCCTAAACTCTTGTATTCTTCGTATAGATTTTTTGGGTCACTTGTTCCCATGATTTATTTCTTCCTGCAGCACAAAGTGCATAGGATACCCGGAGGTAAGTCTGAAAACATATGTTCTCAAAACCCTAGCTCACTGTTCAATCCTAGCCTACACACATTACTCTTTCTTTGAATGGGGTCTTATCATCACGGACGTTCTGTATGATTCTGTTGCCAAACTGGATTTCGAGGATGCAGGCTTCGAGGTGAGCTTCATGTGGTTCGCGCAAATTTCAAAGGGCTTTATTGAAGTGCGCATTTAGATAGATCTGAGCCGCATTTCCCCTTCTGCTACTACAGACGTGTAAGTCGGATTTCGTGCAATCTACTTGAAGATGATTTACTTTTTTTCTATCCCAGTTCGTTTGCTGCCCATAATGACAATGAGGACCGCCGCGATAAGACAGACGTCTTGCATACCGAGAGGGTCATCCCTATCGAAGGGCAAGTAGATGGGGCTAGCCGACTACGTTTGAGAAATAGAGATATCTGCGCATACATTTCTAATATTTATTTATGTGCGTATAAGTCAGGGATGCAAGAATTTTCCGGTCATCATTAATACTAACGAATCATTGATTCGTGGCAGCATACGTATTCTGGTCTATTTATACGTCACTTATCCCGACTCTGTTTTACTTTTCGGTCTGGGAGCTGGGCATAGCTGGTGCTGAGCTTGCATTGCTCACGATTCTATCTCCTACGTTCCTCGGCGCGAACGTCGTTCGAGATATTCTATCGTCAAAGTACGGTCGCGTTGCCTGCCATATTCTGAGTTTGCCTGGACTCTTGGCCTTTCTGCTCCCGAGGCCATTCCAGAGGCTAATCATGGTGGCCTTCGCGACCGTCTTTTGCTGCTTGGGAGCAGCATCGGACTGGTCTTCGTCTAATGATGTCTCGAACTCTTTCTGTAAGTGAATCATTCTTCTTCATCCTTCCAGTTTGTTGATCCAGTTGAAAGATTTCGGCATCGGCCTTTTGCTGTCTTCCCTTTCGAAGCTTGTGAATCATGGCAATAATCCAGGTGAACTTTATTATAATTGATTTCCGAAATCATATGCTGATGGGTCTCGCTTGGTAGTCTGGCCAATGCTCAACAAGAAGACGGGTGGGCAAAACTGGATTGGTCTGGCTCTAACTGTTGCCGCACTGGTAGAGCTGGTAACAAGGCCTAAAACCTTGTATAAAAAGAAGCCAGTCACAAGGGCTTCAGTAGGAAATGGAACCGCGGTGTCTTGGTTTTCCAATGCCGTTGCTCTCGGAAGTCTGTTGTTCAGTCTGCACTGCTTCGCAACAGACTCCAGCACAGTGATTGCCTGGACCTGGTCGGGTTACCCCATACGCGGCCCTGTTCCGCACGTTCACGGGGCCTTCACACTCGTTGCACAGGTCGTGGGTCTTTCCATTCCTGTCGTAGGCTTCACTGGCCTGCTTCAGAGTCCCGTTTGGTACTTCTTCGGCGCTGCGTCGGCTTACACCCTCTATTCGTTTAATGATTGGACCGGATACTATGGCGGCCTGGGACTCGTCGCATTCCTCACATCCATCATTCCCCAAGTGATGAGAAATGCCTCTTCGACAGCCCGACTCGGACAATTTTACTTTTGGGCTTTTTTCACTACAATTGTATTGTATCTCGCAAACGTATGGACAGTGGCCTATGCGTTTGTCCCTGGGGGTCAAATACTTCGCGAAAGATCGGATCTGTAAGTGTTACTTCTTGGTCCAGGGGCATCTTTGCTGACTGCTCATTAAAGTGTATTAATCGCTCAAATTTTTCTACTGGCGCCGGCCTTCTCCTGGAGGAAACCTTTCAATTCCATTTCAGCAAAGCCTCACTTGTCTACAATTCCAAATTTAAGACCCCTTTCGATTGCTAGTCTTGCTATGATCTCTATCCTGGCCGCATACGTATCAATGTATCGAGCTCCGAGGACTGATATACAACCATACCGCCCCGGACCTCGTATCGTTCGTGCTGGCATATGGACGGTCCACTTTGGAATGGACAATGGGGGTAAGGATAGTCAACGATTGATGCGTGATCTAATAGGGTGAGTGCAGAATCGTTTGAAGTTCGCATGATCAATATGTGACATTTTGCGCAGTGATTTGGAACTCGATGTGGTCGGCTTGCTCGAAACAGATTTGCATGTGAGTTACTCGAGGGTTTCATCGCCGCTCATATACTGATTAAAAAAATGAAAGCGACCCGCTTACGGTAATCGTGACCTGTGAGTAAAAAGTTTACAAGTAGTAACTCGTGCTGATAATCGACCCAGGACAAGGGTCATGGCGCAAGACATTGGATATGTAAGAACTTCCTTTCTAATTGCCCTATGGATGAAATCTGACATTTCGGCTTTTAGCATGTGGATATAGGTCCTGGACCAAACCAACACACCTGGGGAGCAGTGCTTCTATCTAAGGTGCGCCGAACATCATCTATATATTTGTGAAGTAGCCTGGCCGACAATTTCAAGTTCCCAATCATAAATTCAACTCACCACTTACTCCCATCCCCGGATGGAGAGTTGGCACCAGCAATCACGGCGTATCTTAATATGTTTGGCACTGAAGTGTTAGTTGTCGTTGCGCATAATGGACAAGGTATGGGCTCAACTTGAGTAGTGTGCGAAAGAGATACTAAGCTTTACTCAGAGGAAACACCTCTCGATAGAGAATTGCAATCTAAGGAGCTAGCTCGTATCATGAACGAAGCTTATCCCACTCCGGTGATATTCTTGGGATACGTGGTCACTAAACCCCATGCTGAGCGGCGTAAGTACAATCCTCCCTCTTTAAGTATGATGTGCTTACTGAGCGGTTCCTCATAGCGTCACCCTACAAAATCTTGGTTGAAGATGGTCGCATGTACGATATTGATACCGAGGACACGGATCGATGGTACACATATCCAACGTTTGTAAGATTCGCTTCCTCATACCATTTTATTTTACCAGGTGCGAATATATTTTGTATCGCGGCTTGTACCGCACGTCGTACCTGAGGATGTCACGAGGGAAGGTGACCGATACAGAACTTCAAGCGGGACAATTTGTCGTCCCGCGTTATGGAGTTACTGTCACCGAGCAACCAGAATCCTCAAGATACCTTAGAAACTACAAAGAAACGCTGGAAGAAGCCCACGTAAGTGAACTATGCTCATGTTGTTCTGGATTTCATTCATTTGGCTCCTTTTTCAGTGGTTCCCGATGGCATACTACGGAAATGCTCGGAGTGGTGGTAAAAATGGACATTACTATCATGTTTTCAATACACCACTCTATTACAATCTTCCGCCAGATGCCCTATTGTAACTATTCGGATGATCCTGAGTCATCAGTACTTCCTGTATCATCACTGTCCGTCTCGCCCTCGCTTTCTACACGACCTCCGGTAGTTGATCGTGGGGTGACCCCAACTGTCGTACTTCTTAAATTATTACTACCCTCTGCTTCCTCCTCTTCACTTTCGTCAGTCGACGAGCTGTCATCGCTGTTCTCCTCTTCCGAAGGTGAAGGCTCTTCTTCATTAAGGAAATCATCGAGGTTTGCCCATCGTTTTGAAGCCGATCCTGTTGCTTGTCCCGCAGGTGATGCACGTCCAGAAGGAGGCGTACTGGATCGAAGGAGCACTTGCGGTGTATGATGAATAACGGCACTGGATGGTACTTGCTGGCTACTTAGCGAGGCTACAGGTCGGGTCGGGAATTCGTCTGGCGTATCCCGTAGGGACGATTCTGTACCTTCCTCAGCCCATTCGGGTAGAACGAGCCACGAGTCCAAGCCAGTTGATTTGCCCGTAACTGTGCTCAATGTGCCGAATATGTTGTAATTGTCTGAAGAATAGTAATTGAGCTACTGCGATAAGAGTGAAGTTAATCACTCACTGTATGAGGGTTTCTGAACAGTTGAGCCTATTTTCCCTTCAAACAAAACAAGTTTAACTTGCTCCCGACGAAGCACAACACCACCGCGATTTGCCAATGCATCGTCGTAGGATTCTCCTTCTCCGACGCTGACGTTCTGATGCAATCCAACAAGAAGCGAACTAAGCATGCGCGCTCGGTCTCGCACGTCATAGTCTTCGTCGTATCGTGCCAGGTTAAAGACATGTCGAACGAGGAGCAAAATGACGGGAGCATCGACTGGTGCGAGCACTTGTACTTTAGCAGCAAGCGAGAGCACTTGTAATTTAACTATTGACGCCTTGTATCGAAATGCAGGTCAAAGCGGAGCGAAAGGTTGATATAAAGGCAAATGCATACTTCGGTAGCAAACGTTTTCGTGACCTTTCGTAAGATATCCGGTACCCAATACGCAACGCCCGGAATATTGCTGGCACTTCGTGCGCCCGTTTCACCTTCGTCTGCTTCGGCGTATTGACCCACTAGCCATAAAACGCATGCTCGAGCCGATGGATGTCGGAGGTCATCGAGTTTAGACGCCAACTCTGATGTCACTGATAATACTGAGTGTCGGAGAGATGCGATTTCCCCGGTTGATGACTTTGGAAGACTCTGGACGAGGGACTTTAGGACGAGCATCGATTCAGTGACTGCGGTATCTGTAACAACATTTGAGCAAGCGGTTCGAGATACTGTGGAGCAGGTCCACTGACCTGATCCAGTTTTGATAAGGGCTATGAGGGCGTCAAGACAAGATGAGAAAGATGTTGGAACGGTCATTGCACAGTATCCGAGTGCGTGGACGGCGGTCGCGACAACCTGGGAGTTAAAATCCGCTGCGCATGTCTAACGGGTTGATAAGATACGAATTAATACGGCTTTGACTATTGCATCATACCACAAACTCATTCATGATGGACTGGTAACTATCGGATGAAACAAGACGAAGCAGAATGCATATTTTCATTTTCTTGCATACAGTTGGGTCGGAGCTCCGCGTGAGGAATAATGTATAATGTGAAGCCAATAGATCCTAGCAAAGTCTCAACGTCTCAGCATCAAAAATTAGACATGAAGACTTACAGGATGGGATTCAGATAGGAATAATATGTCTGCCAGGACAACGCGTACCACTTCCTTCGATTTCGACAGTAATCGTAATAAGGGGCCTACTACGTCCGCAAGGTAAGATGAAGGGGCTAGGTAAATGTATAGTCTGGCCACAGTTGTAATCACCTATTGTAAGTTTCGCCATCAGAATTTATACCAAACAAAACACCAGTGCGAGACTCACAGCGGGATTTCTCGACAGTAGCATCGGTTTCGTGCACGTCAATAACAAGCCTAAGTCGGGATCGACGTCATCACCCGCTATCGACCCTTGCGCATCGAGGTCAGCCTTCACGTTCGGTTTCGGAAGCATCGCTCGCGCGTATCGCGACAAAAGCTCCATCATGTTGACTTGTCCCCATATGTCCATGTCAAGAAGCATACGGCACAGGCGCCGGTAGTGCGGATGGAGGAGGTCGAGGCGGGTGGGACATATGATTGAGAAGGCTATGGCTGTTGCGCCGATGGACAGAGGAGATGAGTCCTTGAGGAGATCGGAAACGATGGGTATGAGAGATGGGAGGTGGGCGTAGTCCATTCTTTTTATATACCTGTATTAGATGCCATGTTCATCGTGGAGGAGCCATGAAGAATGACGTACCTGTAGCATTTAATTGTAGCAAGAGCTGCAGCCTTCCGCACGTACGGGCTCGGATCCGCAGCGCATTTCTTCACGGCAAGGATGATCAAGTTTCCGACCATGGGAACATTGATCCCGCTTAGGACTCGAAGTGCCATTGAGCGTATGAGAGGATTCGAATCGGCTAGGTCCCGCTGGAACGTGTTGATGCTAAGCAAGGCCAGGTCTGGTTCCGTCTCCGCATACCGTAACAAGTAGATGTACACGAGTTTCCGGATTTCGAGGTTGGGGGAGCCTACGCTTTTAACGACGGACGGAAAAAAGTCCGAGACGTTGCGACCTTTTGATATAAGCTATGAATAGACATATAGATACAAGTGATGTCAAACGAGCGTGATGGGCATTTTGTGCATATTTTGAAACAAGACTTACGGCGATGAGTGTCTTCAGAGCATCGAGTTTCTCCCGGTCGCTGTTCCCTTCCAGTTGCCTCCGCACATCATGTATCTTAGTCTCCGAAGTATCAAGATATCCCGGCCCTTTCGTGAAAGCCAATTCACGCGTGCGTTCATTGAGGTTTTCCGAAATACGCTCGCCCAGCCGTGCCGTGTTTTCGGCGAGAGTATTGATGTTGATATTAAGTCCTGCCATATCTTAGATGAACCAGATTCTATTCACGATCCACTTGCTCCCGTTGCATGTGAAGGAGAGCCAGGAGCTGCGTGGGTATATGGTAGATGTGCGTTATGTCGTGGATGTTCGCAGTCAAGTTTCAGCTCACGCCCCGTACGCGCTTGTGGAATGGCACGCAAAGTCACGAGGAAAGCCAAATATGAACTTACGTAAGTACTCAGTGTAGAATCGGGAGTCGGCGGGAGTAATATTAAATAAAACTATTTTCGTGGTTTCAAGGTTCTTGAGTCAGAGTTTCATCTGCGTTTATCCGCCAGAAACTCACTCTGGATTCTCTCCGCTGAATGAAAAGCTCCTGATTGATTGGAATCCAAGGAACGGGTGTTACTTCTTGAGACGTACAATACACGTTGATAAGAGTTTGCTTTACAGCATCATTACGCTGTACACTCAAACAGCTTCACCTACGTCGTGCAGTCTCCATGGTCTACCCCGAGCCCACAACAGCACTCAAGGCCTGAGCTAGGCGTTTAGCATGCCTCGATATCTCACCCCTCTCGCCCATCATAGTCAGAAGGACGTTAGCTTTTCCGTCGTCTGACGTTTGATCATCGAGTCGCGTCAACTCGAACCGCCCGAAGGCCCAATTGAGTATGAACGTTTCCGCGATGTCCGGAGCCGAGTCGGAGGTGGACAGCAGCCGGACGAATCCCTTTATTCTCCAGATCGCGTCCTTAGGGATCGTTGATAACGCAGCGCGCAGGATTGTTTCGGTCAGGAGGCATACGGATTGAGTAGCAAGAGCTGTGGCTTGGTTTGGTGGATCAGGTGAAGAAGGAGAATTCACGCAAGAGCAAGGGGAGTCAATGGGATGGTGAGTGTGGCTATGGGCTGTTGTTGTCTTTGCGTCGGCGCTCCTTATGGTCAGAGTCTGGATCTCCTCGTTGTGCGTACTATCCGGCGATTGATATTGCAGAGAGTCGGTGAATAGCTTGGAGTCAAGTCCGAAGATCAGGCTTGGGTCGACGCCACCCTTGCCTTTGCACTTGATCTTTGGGGTAAGCTCGTTCAGGGTATGTAAGTGGTCCAGAACAATGTCGAGCTGGCGTTCCAATATGAGTTCCCATTTGTTCTATGATAGGATCTGCGTGAATGAATCAAGAACAGAAGCAAGGGTGTAGGTGTACGCACGATAAGGATGACATCAGTATAACTTGCTTGCATTTTTGCTGTTGGGCTCGTGTCTTCGTATCCAGTGAAGTTCTCGGCATCTATGACAGTGACGATGGCATCCAGCTTGAGTTGGTCATTTGTTTCCCTCTCCAGTTCCCGGATCTGGAATGCGAGAGTAGCCGGGAAAGCAGATCCTCTGCACAAAGTGTGAATTCACCGGGACCAATCCCAGTAGAAAACACGAGATGAAGTGCAGCCTCTCACGATGTCTCCACGAAGATTCTATCAGGGTTATATTTATCTGGGTGCGCGCAACAAATTTTTTAATGAAACAACAGCAACAACTGAGTAATTGCGGGAAGTGGAAGTATGGATACCTTTGATTTCCAGAAGGGCCGATTTCATCTGGCCGACGAGGACACAGCATCTCGGTAGTGGGAAATTAAATCGGACTGGGATCATCACGGAGCATTTTGTTAAGCATATACTCACAAGCAGCCGTTGAGGATCTCGTCGACTGCGGCGAGAGAGGATTGTTTTGCGAGCTGGCTGTCGACTTGAACGTCGCCATACTCGTTTTTCAAAAGACAGGCTCTGTAGCCTTCTGGGAGAGCGCCGAGGAGAGAGAGTATTGTTGTTGTCTTTCCTGCGCCGACGAAACCCGTGAAGACAGTGATCGGGATGGGCATCGCGAACGAATTGATATAATAATGAAGGTGTTCAATGAGAGCTTTGAAAGAAAGAGAAAAGAAGTAAAATTAAAAGGAAAATTTGGGGTTGAATGAGGGAGAGTAAGGAAGGAGAGCAGCAGTAGGATTAGCCCAGTCTTTATCCGACGCCAGACGTTCCCCACGCTGGACGACCCTCTCTCTCGCCTCTCCGACTCCTCGCGCCCCCACCCCTCCTCGCTCCGAGTCCTCGTCGTCCTCGTCGTCGTCCCAAGCTCGCCTCGACACCATTCCCAACGACGTCCACCCCCAGATGGACCCCTCTCAGCAACCCAGGCCGCCCCTCGGCGCTCCTTCCATCTCCTCCGCCATCGCCCTCGAGCACGCACAGCAGCAGGCCCGTATCGACCAGCCCCTCTCGCCTCAGACGCCCCTCAGCAGCGACGGATCCGTCCGCAAACGCAAAAAGTCGAGCCCAGACGGCGATGAGTCCTCGCCTGCAGAGCCGCGAAGGCTGCGGCGTTCGCATGAGGCCTGTGCTCGTTGCAGGAGCAAGAAAATCAAGGTGAGACCCTTCAGTCCTGCCCCTCCCCTCCCCCCTCCCTCTCGCGATTTCCCGTCGGCAACTCCCCCTGACACATCCTCCTCACCCACTCCCTCCCCTCCCCTCCCACCCTCGCTCACTCTTCGTCTCATCTCCAGTGCGATTCAAAGCATCCAAGATGCACAGCCTGTGCAACTGCCGGCGTCCAATGCAATCAGGAGGACCGTCACAGAAAGACCCTCACCCCTCGTGGCCACACAGAAATGATCGAGCGTCTGCTCGTCAAGTGCGCCGCTCTCCTTCGTAAACACTACGAGAACTTCAATTTCGACCAGCTCGATGCCATCATTGCCCACGAAGGCGTCGAAGTCGAACCAATTCCGGAGGACTACCTCGACCAGCTGCAATCCGTAGGTGGTGCGCTTCGCTCTCCTTTCGAAGCCGCTCCCATGATGGGCAAGGCAGGCTATCATCCATATGCCATGCCTCCTCCGCACATGATGCCACCGGGCTTCCCTCCCATGGGTTTGCCTCCAGGCTACCCTCCGGTTGGAGCACACTACCCTATGCCTTTCTATGCCCAACCTATTCCAGCCATGCAAATCGCCCCCGTGCGCCAGCAGGACATCGATATCAAAGGCCAGGATCCTCAGGCAAACGATATGTCAAGTGACTCGGTTCGTGAATTCTAGCTCTTTCCCTTCGCATTAGAAGAAAACTCAATAAAACCCATGTGTTTCCAGGCCCTAGCGAAGAACTTTGGGGTCTCCCAACAGATCGTGCAAGAAGCAAGAGTGCATACAAACGCCGAAATGGTGGAAGACCTTGCTGTCGGATCTGGTGGCCTGTCCTCTGGTCGCGACCGCGACTTTGCAGAGACATCTGCTCCGCGCGATCCTAAGCTTTGGACTCGCGTAAAGACACCGCAGTTAACCGTCTACTCGCAGCCAGAAACCCGCGAGGCTATCGTCTGGCTTCCGAAGGATAGACAGCGCACCTTTGCTGTCGTTCAAATTTACTTTAGCTACCTCAATCATCATCGGCCGGTATTGGACCGCACTAAATTCTTTGAACGATTGGAAGCTCTTTATAACGGTCCTCCCCCTTCCTATGACCCAGGATTTACATGTTGCTTGTACCTCGTTTTGGCGTTGGGAACCATGAGCGAACTAAATAAGGCGGCAGGAAATTCTACCAATAATTCGATGGAAAATGAATCGGATGTTAGGAAGCTTACACCTCCTGGTTGGCCATTGCACGAGGACTTTTTCGAGCAAGCTTTGGCTGTGAAGCCTGAACTTCGAATGACGATCAGTAGTTTACAGGCACTCATTCTGCTACATTGGTACTTGTACACAGAGGTAGGTATCGATTATTCATGACCTCAAGGATGCTTACTCATATTTCTCTAACAGCGACAGCAACGCTCTCTGTGGCGTCTGGTCGGCAGCTTGGTCCGAGTGGCTATCGAACTCGGGTTGCATCACGATCCTTTCCAGCAGAGGCAAACGTTCAGCGACGATGAATGTCAGCTTCGCATTCGTTTGTGGTCTATCGTCATGATCCACGATCGCGGTACATCTGTATTACTTGGTCGCCCCCTGGCTATCGCTCCATCAGACACCAGCACCCCTCACCCTTCTCGAGGGAAATATGTCGAATTCTCCGAGCACTTCTTCCTCTCGGCGCCAGTTGCGGAGTTGCAGGCAGATATCGTCAATTCCCTTTACTCACCGACGCGTCATATCCCTGACTCTATCATGCGGAACGCGACGCGGATTATCAAGGGTATAGACGAGTTTCGCAAGCAACTTCCGGAGAGTTATGTTTACTATTTCGGTGGAACTGAGACTTGGAGCGAGGAGCGGAAAATCAAGCTCGTGGAAGATATTACGGAAGATCAAGGCCTAACACTCTTGAAGCTTGGTATTGCACGCATTCTACTCTTACGGGCGCTCTTCAGTTCGACAGAGCTTCCTTTTCCGCAAAGACGGCGTGCTTTGAACGACGGTACGTGTAGTGCGCATTACTGAAAAATTGACAGGCTAATGATGCTGCTGCAGCTATTATCGTGTCCCATAACATCATTGCTGTTCACTCTACCCTGATCAAGTTCCCAGACATCGCATTCTTCGTGTCGCCTATTCCTCTTCACATCGCAGCAATGGTCATACTCTTCGGTCAAATGTCACAATGTGAACGCCTTTCCAGAGATGTCGCAATAGACGATATCTGGATGGCTCTCAGTATGCTTCCGCGGTTCCGCTGGAGGTGGGAAAGGAAGGACATGAACGGAGGTCACCCACTCATTGAAAAGCTGACTGAACGTGTGTTGTGCATCGATCTGCGAGACATCAAGAGCACGCGCCTCCCGATGTTGATCCCCGAAGACGACTGGGATGCGAATAGTCCCACCGTCGCCGCCAACTCAGTCTCGCCGTCCGTCGCCTCAATGCATTCGCCTCGGCATCCGCGTTCCTCGTTCTCGGGTCCTAGCTCGTCATACGTGAGCGGTCAGAACGTACACGCTGACAACAGCAAGACGCTCCCGCAGCTGGACGCGAACTGGTTCTGGCCCATGGATCCGGAGAACCCGGTCGCGTTGCCGGTCGAGCATTTGCATGTCAACGGGCCGGGGCATCTCCCACAGCCGATAGGTATGATTGGATGTCAGCCTTCTCAAGAGGCGTATGTCCTGGAGGAGCGTGATCAGGCTGTGACTTTGACCGACTGGCAAGATGTTCGGAGCAGGGTGAGTTGAGATCTATTACAACGTGATCGCTTGACTTGGTCGTTGACGTGTTAACTATTGCAGGTGGATCCGGGTTGGCATTCTAGTGGTCATGGGAATGGTCAGAGTTCATCGCAGGTTTGAAAGGGCTGAGTCTGAAGTTCGCGCGAGAAGAAAACACTGTATTTTTGTTCGCTAGCTTGCACCTTGTGAGGACGTTGCTTTGTATAAGGATTCTAATCTTTCGTGACCGATATTCTTTCATGCTCTGATAAAAATATGGTATCTCTTTCTCAATTGTCGCTTATTTATTGGTTTGTCTGTCTGTAGGTACTGTGCCTATGCTATTATCTTTGTTCTTATCTCAAGTAAGATCTGAATTGATTTGTTTGATTCCTCTATTGTGGTCTTATGATGCTTCTACATACATGAGTCAGCATGTGCTTATTTTTGCTTCTGTTCTACTCTGTACCATTTTAAGGCCTTTTTTGTTCTGTTTATATAGTGCTTCATTGCACTTGGTAAAAATGTGCTACTCTTTTAGGCATATAGTCCTACAGCTATGAGATAAGGTAAGTGTCAGAAATCCTTTCTTTTCTTTATTGGTTGAGAGTAAAATCAACTATGAGAATGTAATAGTTGTCAGACTTAGTCTGTGGGTGTTAGTAAGAATTGTTGAGTAAACAATGAATAAGCAATAGGAATTGCTAAGTAAGAGATAATGTGAAAAGGCATTCACATATGTTACAAACACTATGTGCATTGGTAAAAGTTGGGTGAGGATACAACTAAGATCTTAGACAATCACACTAAGCTCAAAGACTCTGGCATACTGCAAGAGAACTTTACAAGGGATCAAGCATAAGGAGTTCACTTGTAAGATGTGAGCAATATAAGTGGAAGGATGAAATTATATAGCAAGAGTCATGTGAGAATGAGTAAAAGAGGGTTATGTGAGTTGTGCATTTATGAAAGGAATATTAGATGTAAATGGAAGAAAAAGAGGGATTCCTGACAGTTTGCTCACCTAGTAAATCTCTATGTCACAGATGATCAATACACTTTCTAAAAATGGGGTGAGTAAAACTTTACTGTACTGTATCTCCTGTATTTACAGTGGTTGAGTTCTCTCTGAAGTGTGAGAAGTTGCGCCTTGGCTACTTTTTTTTTCTTTTTTACGTGACTCTATTGCAAAGGTTTTTAGGAAGCACTGTAGTATTCTATAACACAGAGTCCTAGAAATACCAGAAACAATCTATGAGGATTAAGAGACATCTGAATAAGTTGGCTGAGTGAAAGTAACTGTCAGGAATTAGTATAAAAGTATTGAAGTATATGCTCTTAGCACTCATAAACTCTTTTGAGTTTTAACTATATTTAATTTTCTTCTCTGAGTTTGTTTATAAGTTTCACTTTATATCTCATTTAATACTCATTTTTATGTCACATGTACAATGGCACATCAAAAGTTTTCAAACACATGTTTCTCATGTATTCCATGTCTCACTTAAAATACATATATCTGAGATAAAAATTAATAAATTAATATTCTAATACTTGGTGCTTCCTTTTTTGGCTTTGAGTACTGCTGTAACATGATTAGGCATACTGTCAATAAGTGAATTAATAATAGAAATGTCAATCTTTTCCTACTTCTTCAAAAATGCCCTCTTCAACTATTCCACATTTCCTGACTGAATTTGCCTCTGGCTGACAGCTCTTTTTAGTAGGTACCAAATATGCTTGATGGAGTTCATATCTGGTGACTGAGCTAGGTGGTCAAATATATTCATAAAATGCTGAGAACAAAAAATTTTGGTCTTATTATACCTGTGAACAGGTGCCTCATCTTCTATCACCTTTACTCATCCCTTTTCTATACTCAACTCTCCATAAAGGTCTCGGAGGGTTCCTGCAAGGATTTTGTTGGTATATTCTTCCCCATCACACTTATCATGTTCCATGAAAATGAGTGGAGACTTCCTTCCATATGAAATAGTGTCCCAAACTATAACAGACTTCCTCCCTGACTTGAAAGTAGGTATCAAACACTCCTTTTTGAACTTTTTATCAGGCCTCCTCTAAACCATAGCATAAGCGGAGTCTTTTCAGAGCTCAACACTGGCCTCATCAGTCTAAATTACTGAGCAAAAATTGTCCAAAGTGAGGGTAGAATTTGCCTGTGCCTAAGTGTAGTATCTTTGAATGTGCTCTTTGCTTAGGAATGGTTTCTTGACTGCATGATGTGTATAGTACCCCAAACATCAGGAAAAACCTAGATCGTTTAAAGTAGTTTAAATTTGTTAGATTAGACTAAACTTGTGATAATCAACTAGAATCTCACCTCATGCTGATTAGCCTAGAGTGTGTCGCAGACTCAGAAAATAAATGAAAATTAGCAAAGATTAGTGAATGTTATCAAAGATAATATTGAATGTTGTACTCAAATAGTCACCGTCATTTGATGGTACGCAGATTATGAGACAGGCTTAACAATCTTGAATTCTGTTCTATCCAAAAAAATTGATAGTTAATGCATTGGGAACTATGTTCTAGCATTCAATAACAAACCAGTACATTGAAATAAAAGACAAATTATACTTTATATCAATGCTCTATTCACTTCCATACCCACTGTCCTGATACATTGTCTGTTCCTGATAATTAAATTGCGGCACATCCCACTGGTAGTTGGGATCATCGCCAGCTCCCCTGATTGGCTTACCAGTTCCTAGTCCTGCTTCAGAATGGTCAGCACCATCCTTTGAAGCTCTCCCCTCCTCTTTGTAATTCCAGTTATTCCAGTCTTCCAATTCATCGGAGGGCTTGCTGCGGCTTGAACCCACCTGGAGGGTCCCTTTGACTATTTGAGTCATTGTCTTGCTGTACTTGTCCCTGTTATTGTCCTTTAATGCCTGAAGAGTCGACACGAGGTCGTTGTAGCCCTTGGTCAGCTTCCCGGGGTCAATCTTTCCACTGAAATCCCATCTGTACGACTCAACAGCTTGTTTGACCTACAGATACAACATGATTAACATATATAGAAGACTCTAAATCACTCTTATACTCAGAGTAGCATAAGCTACTAATTTGATAGGCATCTCAATGTTGTCCGGCAGCCCCACAATGTTTGATTGGAATAAGTTGGGCTCCTGTTTGAACAACAAAGCTTGCCTAGTTGTAGAATGGAAGATGTAGTGATAAAGAGTATGAAGGATAGGTGGGGACTGAAAGCACTCTAACACCCTCCCAGGAGGCTTTGAGGCAAATTTGTAAGAATCATGCTAGAATAATACACAATGAGATACGAACGTGTCTCCGCTTTGGTTTGGTATACATATACCTTCGACAGTTGAGCAGAAAATCGGCCTCTTTGTTCAGTCTCTCGCGGTTCTCTAAGGTTTTAGGCATGAGGTCAAAGAGTGTCACCGTATGCTCCTTTGCCACCCTTCAAAACTTGCATGCCTTATGGCTCAACCTCATTGATATCTGGGCGACTGAGCATAACTGTATGCAGTAGGCTAAAGAAGTTGCTCACCGCAGATGCTAGGCAGTCAAGGTATCTTCTGTCCCGCTTCAGCCGTGCTATGACACCCTTGTACCCTCCTTCCTATTCAATTTTCTGAGTGATGTGGACCACAATATTGATCCTACACTCTGGATTGCTTTTTTTGCCTTTTGGAGTCTGTGACAGGGTGATGGGGTTTTTAGCACGGACAGAAAGGTTAGTCATGTTGTCAGATTAAGTTCAAGAAGACTGCTTTGCAGAAGGGACACAGGTTCAGATGTAAAGTGAATAGAAAAGGAAGTCAGTACCCAAGAATGAGGCAGCTTTTCCAGTCTGTTGATGACTACTGCGAGGTGAAAAATGCTGTATAGTACCAAAACATCTTGTTCATAAGCTGCTGAGTCAATGGCGTGCCTCTTAGGATCCAGGGTCGTAGCGTCCATTTCTGCAACCTGCCTTTTGCATGCTAGCTACAGTCGAGAACTCGTACCAATTCTTGGAAAGTGCACTTTCTGATGGTAATCCTTTCCTTACATGTACATGCTTGGTGAGTGGATACTAGTACATGAGAGTAAGAGAACAAGAACTGTGACTGCTCTTCTTTGCGCAGTCTCTTTCACATAGGTCTTTGGTCCACAACTGCTCACATGATTGCGTTTTGCAACAATGTCAAAGATCATCAATTTCAAATTAATCTCATTGCAGCTGACTTAAATTGCATATTACTAGTATAAACTACTACATATGGCGAAACAGTCTTTTGTTTATTTCATATGCATGAAAAAAGGGCATCCTCCAACACTATGCAAGTGCACACAAAATCAGACAGGGGTTGTAGAAGCTGGAGGGACATTTGTGTTTGTGTTTGCATTCAATCCTGCCCCTTACTCTGTCCCCACACCAACTACAATTGAAAGGCACAATGAGTATGATTGATTTCATACAGTGATCCATAGCCCGAATGTGCGTGTACACAAACATAAACATATGAGTTTGACTTTGCTTGGGACTGTGGACTTGCTAATGATTAATTTGTGTGACTGCAACTGACCACCTGCGAAGTGCCTGTCTGAGGAAACCCCGCCGTGAACTTCGTCCAATACATCCGTGACCACACCTACCTTATGGTCCCCACCTGCTCCTGCATTCGTATTGTGTCTTCTTTGTTGCTGCTGCGCAATCTCCCCTTCTTGTTCTTGTTCTTGTTCCCGCTCCTCATCCAAATCGGGCGCATTGTTATACCTATTCAAACAACTTTCCCAGAGCAACTGTGTAGCATTTTCTCAGTGTAGGACTCACATTCATCATTGCTCTCGAACTTGGTGACCCACTCGCCGAAGGAGAGCTCTTTGGACTCAACACCCTACTTGGCGGCAACCCCATCCCTAAACTTGAAGTAGAGATAAATTCCTGATGCTGCGGCAAGCCTGGTGTGCTTGGCGCCATGCAGAACTAGCAAACATAGTACTGCTCGTTGCCGACGGCAGCTCTGCAATGGAGAGTGGACGTTGACATCTAGAGTCGTTGAGCAAGGACGGGGGTGAATTAGTCAGGGAGAGGATATCCTGTTTGGTTGGGATAACGCCAGGAGGCGGGGAATAGTCACCTCTGGGGTAAGGAAGGCGGGTGCAGCCTGAGCCAGTGGATATGATGGAGGAGGAGCGTTTGGCACCGCTGGCACCTGTATGGGACATGGACTCTTTAGGGCGCCGTTGTGGTATTTGGGATTGACTTGGTATTACTGGAGCCTGAGTAGGGACAGGCTGTTGACGAGACGCGTTGAATGTTGCTGCTAGAAGAGTGGGTAATATATGAGGCGCAATTGATGTGGGTGTAGGAGGAACGGCTGGCGATGACTGCGACATGACGGGACCAGCGCTACACGCAGGACCTGAAGAGAGGTTTAATGGCACCGTCATGAGCTTTGCCATCTCTCTCCCGAGCTCCCCAACCCAACCCTGTAGTTTGATAAGCTCTTCTCGAATCTTAGCAACGTTGTTGTCCGCCTTGTCTTCTTGGGAATGGAAGCTTAACTTCTCACTCAAACTCTGCTCCGGGTCCTTCACCTGCGCTTGACCCTCGGGCTTCTCCTTTTCTTCTTCCTCCTTCTCTTTTTCCTTGTCCACAAGCCACCGGTCGACATCGCCCATGCGCGACTGTCCACCATTCAAGCTTCTCAAAGCGCTGTGCGATTGTGAGGAGGGTATCGGGGACATCGAGGACATCCTGACCGTTGAATTGCGCATATAAGAATGGTCCATCACGGCTCAAGTCCACCGAACGGCCTGGAGAAGGGGTCATATAGCCATTATCTTTGCGGGGACAGGGTGGAGTGACAGGTTCGGGCAAGGCTGTCTCCGCAAGGTGAAGGAAAGCTGGGTCGCTGTATTTCCTTGAGGGTGTTGCAGGCCATTCCCGAGACTCTCTTCCTTGATCACGTTCTTTCTCTTGGTCCTTCTCTTTCCCTTTAACTTTCATCTTTTCTTTTCCTTTGCTTTTGTATCCTGTATAATCTGCTGCGCAGGCATCAACGGCTCCTTCTCCTTTGTTGGCGTGAGCTTGTTCCTAAACGTCGCGAACCAACCGTCTTTGTCCTTCTGCAAAGCCGTAGGAAAGGATGTAGCGGGCATGTCTTGCACTTGGGGTGGGAGTGTCCTGGGATTACCTGCTGCAACCCTATCATCGAACATTGCCATTACCCTTGCATCGAGCAACTTCCTCTTTTCCGCCACCTGCCTCATGATCATCTCTGCTTCCCACCTGCTATGTTCCTACTCCCTCTTGGCCTCAGCTTTGAGCGCGGCCTCTGTAGGTAGATTGCGCGAGCTGTGATTGTTGTTGTTATTGATGAACTGACCGACACGTTGAGCGAAGTTGGATGCAAACTTGGTTATAGATGGGCTCGGAGAATGGGAGTGGCAACTCCAAGCACGGTCCGGAGCACCTTAATCTTCATCGTCTTGCAAATCAGAACTGTCCTCGATGCCAGAGTTGTCGTCGTTGTCGGCCATGTAGCTGTTACGGAGAGGTGAATGCAGCCTGTGGTTCTTGCGCTTTACGACAAAGTTTACGTGCACGGGCTCGGGCTGATCAAAGCACAGATTAGTTGGCAGTAATTTGAATTGATCGAGTCGCCGTTTGTCAAATATAGGACAGGAATGGGTTACTAAAGAAGAAGAATACGTACTATATTGATGGGTGCAGGTGGAGGAGGGACACGGACTGGTCCTTTTTTCCTCTCTTCCTTGTCGCCTGGCTGGGGGTCTAAGATTGCTTGCTGAGGAACTGTGGGAGTAGACGGAGGTCATGGGGCTTTGGAGGTTGTTATATCCTTGAAGAAAGGAAAGAAAAACGCATCACATGCACAGAGAGGTGGATTGAAGGAGCATACAAGAGCTCCGGATGACAACAAGGGCTTGAGAACAACGGTGAGTTTCAATAGTTCAAGTTGAATGCAACAACACGGCTCACTCATCTTTCACCCTTCTTCAAACGTATGCTTAGCCTCAGATGCTAAAAATGAAAATAAACTTATACATTGGGTGAAGTTGGATGCGAAAGTGCGTTGGAGCTTTCTTCTGCAGCATAGCCACCTGCTGTTCACCAACCCGCTCACGGGTTGGTGAACAGTCCCTTTATGGAAATGGATTGTCGCATATGGTCCAAGGCACGGACATCTACACAGCAGCAAAGTGTAAGTCAAGAATGAAATCAGGCAAGTGTTCGTTTCTGATATACATACCATAGAGAGTCACAGCTTGTTGCTTGAGTATGCAGACTGTCATTGCATCTCAGAAAAGAGAACATGGAAGGAAGAAATGAACATACAAATGAACCTCGGCAATTATCTCCCAATTTGGCATCACGCAAACAAGTGCATTCATGACATGTCGACACACTACTTTGCAACTTGAATGAGAACCATACACCATTTTGGATTTTTTTGGATTATGCTATACTAGTGGGTGATATACATTTTTCCTCTGACAATTATTAGTCTGTTACACAGCATCTCACAGAATCAGTTTTATAGTTCTGTCAACCATAAATCTTTCGATCCTTTCGTCTCATCCACCTTTGTCTCACAAAAAATTAGTCTGCACCTTTTTCGGTACTTAACTCTCGCATTAATCTCAAAGATTGTCATTCCACTAATGCATCATCCTCATTTGGCTAACCAGGTAACACATTGTCACATGTCATAATTGCTTATCATTAATGTCCAATGAACTAGGTTTTTCCTGATGAACAATTGTGCAAAGTGCACTGGATGACTGTAGGCTGTACTGGTGACTCCGAAGAGTTATTGAGATCAGAGGTAATAGTTGCCAGTATTTGGTGTCTCCTAGTTTAAACAATGCAGCTGAGGTAATGAAGCAAGTGGTCATTGATTTAAGATGGATGGTCAGTGCAAATGGCATCTTCATAATGGCCTCTTTCATTATGGTGTTCCCAGATATTGTAAATAATCCCTCAAGTGACATTAAATATAAAAGTAGTATATGTAATAGGGATGTTGTTTTCCAGTAGGCTGGTTATGGTTAGACATTCAGCGAGAGTAGTGTTTCACTATCCCAAAGATTTGAGCATAATTGAGATGATGGTTGAAGAGAAAGAGCAAAAAAAGTGGTCACAGTATGATATGAGTGTTTAAAAACTTTCAATATGTCACAGTACACTACTATCTTATAGAGCTCAGTACTGTGCATATGTCTATACAACTCACTTACTTTATTTAGTTATTATTGTACACTAAATATGTCTATGGAGCATCACAGACTTGCTTTAAGTGCTCCTTATCTTTTGCACTTAACACAAGGCCTTCAGTACTTCATAGGTTGTGAATAGCAAGTTTGCTGTTCTATTTTACTTTATAGAGCTCAACAAATTATGAGCCTTGCACTCTAATTTGTACTATTACCTTGTTTACATATTGAAGGTCTCAAGAGTTTGTTGGCAAAGGTTCAGAATAAGTTTTTACTCTGCTGTATTATTATCTCTCTATCTAATTGTATTGTCAGACTCAGTCTGGAGGTCTGGGAGATGCCCACTGGCAATGGTGAAGTTTGCGCATGAAGTGGAGCGGAGGTAACAAGCTGGAGTGTATACCAGCGAGTTTAGAGGGTTAATAGGTGTAAACAAATCTATATTTAAGCTGAAGTAAAAGGATACATAGAGGAAAGGTTTATATATGACTGGGAAAACATTACATAAATATATTATATGAAAATGGGAAAGCAGAGGAACAAAATCTGAACATTTGGAGGTCTGGAGGAGTGGAGCAGAGGTAATGAAAAAGGAAATCCAGAGGTAGCAAGGTTACAAGAGATAAGGTCTTGGGGAGATATGATATTAGAGAGCAGAGGAATCTTAGTGAACTGGGGTAATGAAGCAGAGATGAATGGTCTGGAGGTCCAGGTGGGGTGGAGTAGCCATATGGGGCTTAGTTAGTCATGATATATGTCTTGTACATATCTCTCTACATATATGCATCTTGCTCTCCTAGGTTCTCACCTTATTCATTCAACCCCTCATTTTGTGCACTATCCTGTCCTATTAGATTCTCATAGTGTATGTATTTTCATCTCTCTGTAATCATGAGTTCATCTGAAATCAACTTAAGTTATAACATACTCTCAGAAGATTGTATTCTACACACTCTTATCTGAGTGTATCATTGCACACCATTATATTGCTTGTTCATGCTACAACTTTATAGACTCTTTGTTCCTATTATTATCTACTTATGCTCTAAGTTACATAGAATTTGGTATAGCTGTTGCTAAGATATTATATGGTTTTACTTATAGAATTTTAAGCAATTTTTTTGTGCCCTAATGAGCCTAGCTGTAAACTCAACTCATTCCATATAGTCTCTACACTGTTTTTATCTTGTTTAGCCTCCTGTCATGACTGACCATTTCTCAAACAGGTGCTCCAACTCCTCTAGACCTCTAAACTATTCAGCTCTGCTCCTTTCTCTTAGATCCCCAATGTCTCTAGGTTTACCTTACACTGAAACTCCATTCTTAGTGACACTGCCACCTTTGGACTTTCTTTTATATCACCTCCGCTCTGCTCCCCACACCTCCGGACTTTCTTTTCTGTCACATCTGCTCCACTGTCCTGGACCTCTAGACTTTTGGACTTTCTATCTCTGCTTTTTGATACTTATATAATCCCCTTATATAATCACCCCCAGCCATATATAAATCATTCCCTTATGTATCCTTTCACCTTAGCTTGAATATAGATTTGTTTACATCCCCTTAACCCTCTGAACTTGCTAGTACACACTATAGCTCGTTACTTCTGTTCCACTTTACATGCGAACTCTGTCATTGCTGGTGGGCACTTTTAAGACCCATAGACCAAGCCTACACCTCCCTTGTAAGCCTTCTCTTACTATGTATTATGTGTAATCTTACAGCCTGCTACTGCACTACATACTCTATGTTTGAGTTGTTATATTTCTAAGACATTGGTGAAGGATGTTCATTTATTTGTCAGCAATAGAGCTTTTAGAGCTTTGCTTACAAATAAATGGACACTTTTGTTCTTATAGTTCTTACTACTTGTATTTATTACTAGTTCATGTGAAAATATCTATTTTGACTTTGTACTACTATCTTCCTTAAAAGGTTATGAGCCTTGAGCTCTCCATCACTGTAATCAACCCTACTCAAGTACCTCTTGACAATGTCTTTACCAACCCTACTTTAACTCAAAAGACTACTCTCATCATTGCCTCAGTACTAGCAACTATAGGTATTACTACCATAATACTTGAGTGCTACTACCTCTTCACTTAACACTTTAATCAAAACCAAACACTCAAATTTATGTTAGAATTGCAACTTAAATAATTGATAACTAAGTAATCACTTACTTCACAAAGCTACTGCCCTTTAGCTTTTGGTAATATCTGTTTGTAAAGTAGAAGAGAGAATCTCACTTGCTATCAGAGCTAAGTTGGATGAGGGTCTTTAGTGGTAAAGATGTCAGATGGATTAAACTGCAGTCTAGGATGCCATTTGGGAACTCCTTTTTTACTCTACACAGTGGCTATATTATATTCTCTAGAAGTTTGTAGAACTTTGCAGAAACAGTTGGTGTTGAGGATATCCATAGTCTTTCTGTCTGAACATACACCACTTTTGATTTAGTCCGAGTGTTTTCCATTTCTGTACATGTTAGCCATGCATTCCCATTCTATATCAGACTGTCACTCTTCATAGTCAAACCTCAGCTTTCTACCATGACTGTCGGTTTAAGCTGAGGTGAGATATTCTCTTTACTAGCTATATCTTTTACTCACATATGTATATAGAAACCTATTCTTTTAGGTAATATTACAAGAGCTTTCTACCATAACTGTTAGTTTGAGCTGAGAAACCTATTCTTTTAGATTATGAGCCTTGACTGAGCCTGCCACTCAGTCAAAACCCACCGAAAAGCCAATACAATACCATTTTCCACCTGTCATTGTTCCTTATGGCAATCACTTGAAGTATGAGTGCACCACCACTACCACAAACAGGCGAGAGCTCACTGGACCATGTTACCAGGAGTACCACCAACAATGAAGGCAGCCAGCCTCAACTTGATGAGCCAGCTACTCGCTCGAGAATTCAAGCAGCTAATGCCACCTGAATCTATCAGCTTAGTGCACTGGATGAAGGACTTGAATCACCCCACTCTTGGTCATCTGAGCTCAATGATATCACATCAACAGGCCAACACCTACATCCAGATGCTGGACGTCATTCTCGTTCCAGATCCAGAAATCAAGACTGACCGTGATTGCCACAAATGCAAAAGCATGCCCACTCTCATTATACTAGGCAAGTTAGCTTCCATCATCCCCAATAGCTTCTCTCTCAGACTGCTGGAAACTATGCTTCATGGTCAGCATATATGAGAATGGCTCTCTCTGATGATGTCCTCTGGCTTGATGTTCTCGACACGGATTACTTGGTCAATGATCTGCAATGGAAAGGTCTGGATGAGGCAGACAGAATGGTTAGAAAGCATATAATGCTCAGCGTGGAAATAAGCGAGATCTCTGCAATTGTAATAGTAAAAACTGCACATGAAATGTGGATGATACTTTGGGATAAGTATGAAGGGAATGCTGACCCGGTTGTGGCTAAAAGGGAATTCTATAGGACAACGATCAAGGATCACGAAACGGTAAAGCAACGCATAGATAAAATGCTCATCTTACATATGAACTTGGATCACTTAGCCGCTCCCATAACTGACTTGGAATTCCTTACCACTCTCAAATACTCCCTTCTAAACCCAAACAGACGAATGCTCCAAGATGATGTTAAACAATCAGAGCATATGAATATTAACAGGTTCATTAGCTATATTCTCTCAATCGATGACAAACCTCTTCCGCACGCAAAGAAGAACCAGTTGACTACATCTAATGCTAGGAAATCATCCTCACACTTCATAACAAATGATAAACTAGCTAAGACCTTTTGTTCTAATTAGAAGAAAGGAAATCATACATTAGAACATGCAGACAGGAAGATGGAGCTCAGGAGCGACTGTGTCCATATTGCAGAAAGTACAGGCACCATATTGAGAAGTGTTGGAAGCGGAAGAATGAGGAATCATCGTCTGTCCCTAAATCCATTAAGCAATCTGCTTAACTGACCACAGTCCCGAGTCCCAAGAAATCGGAGATTGACCCAAAAGTTATTCTGGAGGAGCTCAAGCAGCTTTGTGAAGAGGTTAAAAGACAGAATACTCAATACAGGAATTCTCTGTTTGCTGAGACTACTCGTGCTCTAATTGTGTCCTATCAGCAACCAACTACAAGTGGCCAAGGGAGTGGGCACCAGGTCGCACTATAACGTAGAGGAGAGAGGAGGATTTGTAAGAGGAGATAGGATTTGGTTAAGGACTATAATCGGGAAGAATAGACTATCTCCAAAACTGAGGAATTATACATGAAAGGCTAGGCATATTTATACTAAGCAAGTGTGCATGCACGGACTATATGAAGCAGTGCACAGACCATAGGTTTAGGGCAGGTTTACTGGGAAAAATGAGTGGAAGTGAGGTGGGGAGGTGTGGGATGATTAGGTAATATAGTAGGGAATAAAACAAATAGAAGGAAAAATAAAGAGAGTGTGGAAATTCATAATATGACCCTCTATTTCAAGGCAATCATCCCGATCGAGCAAAGGAAAGATGAAGGAATGAGAGTGTGGGAAAGTTGCATGTGATCAGTGAGCGTCACCTGGAGCGAGCGCGCGCGTCGTTGACTCTGGCACCCTTCTGACTCTAACCCTCATCATCTCACTTTTGCACACCAAAACCTCTATAACTTGGCAACCAGACCTTCAAACCTGGCGATTTTTGCACGGATTTCCATCATTTTTGATGCTGTATTCGATGCAACTTCTAGTGGGCGTGGGAAAATTTGTCTCGATTGGGAAGTCAGCACAGATTTGGCTGTGGGTGACGCATAACCACACTAGCAGGTGAGTAGTAGTGATTTCCTGGTAGACCTGCTTCTTCTGATCCAGAGGATAGTTGTATCATCTTGGTGGGACCAGTGGTTGGTGAGTTATGGGATTTTTTGTGGTGGGACGCCGGGTCGCAGTTGGGGGTGCATCTCTTGCTTAGTAAGATACTCAAATTTTTGGTGAGTCTTATATAAGCAAAGGCCGTTCTGCCTTTCCTTCTACCTCTCATCCCTCAAGGGCTCTAGAGATTGGGATAGATTGAGATTGGGATAGATCATTCCCTGTCTTGTGGGGACTCCAGGGACCATGTCCTAGCGTGTGCATGGCGTACTTTTGGGAAACTGTGCTTTCTGAGGTCTGATGGAGGGCAAGCATCAGGACACGTGACTTTGCGGTCTGGTTTCATTCGAAACTGGATCGCAAATTTCTTGCGCTCCTCACCACTCCTTTTTGGCCTTTGGAATGTTAATCTCGGTGAAGTTTTCAATGGCTCGGAATCGCATTTTCTTGCGCGCATTGGGTATTCGCTGGGGTGCATTTGGCATTTTCTTGTGAAATTCCTTAACGAGTTCCTGCGCATTAGCCAGATTGCTTTCAGGCTCCCAGGTATTGTCTTCGGGGCCATATCCTTTCCACTGGATGTGGTATCAGAGCTTGCCTCAGTCCACCCAAGATTCCAGAATTCTTTCGACTGTATGTTTGACTTCTCCGTCCCACTGTTACAACAATAAAACCCCTTACCTAAATTTTCTTTATTGTTCTCTTTTGTTGACTCGTTTGACTTGTTTTCTTTTGTGTTCCATTGTTGTTTCATGTTTCGTCTCCTGATGATGTCACTTGACTCCACATGACTCACTTCTGGAACATTCTCTTGTATTAGTCAGATGGTCCGTGCACAGCCTGCACAGCCTCCACATGTAGTATAAATAGAGGGCAAGCTTCGGTGTTAGAACCTCAGCTTGACCTCTTAGTTCTCAATAACTATCTGGTTACAAGGTCTCTGATAAAGCTTTGGCTTTAAGAACTCTTACTCTCTGAACTCTACTTTGAAGTTATAACCTTTGACTATAAAAGGTGTCAATTAGGCTTAGTCATCAGGTCTTAGATAAGCCTTGTACTAAAGTTCCATAACACCCGCATAATTGGTGGATCAGGTAGCCATTTCTGCTGGGATGGAAATTCTGGGCGGTGATAAGGTGAAAGGAGTACCTCATTGAATACAGGGTGTTTCAGTTTCCAGGTTGCCGGGAGTTTGAGCTTGTATGCTGATGCTCCAACCTTTTCGATGACTTTGAAGGGGCCGTAGCGTTTGTCCGAGAGCTTTTTCATGGGTCGGGCGCTTTTGAGGTTAGTCCCTTCAAGCATGACTTCATCTCCCGGCTGGTACTCTATTGACTTTCCTTGGTGCCGGTCATGGAATCGCTTCATGGTAGCCGCTGCTTGTTTGAGTGCAGCTTCTGCTTCCTGTCGGATGGAGTCCATTCGTTGGGCAAACTCGGTGGCCGTTTCATTTTTGGAGGTGCTCTTGGGGTTCGTTGCTTTGTATGGGTGTCGGCCGTGATTGATGAAGAAGGGTGAGTATCCCGTGGATGTTTGCTCTTTGTCGTTATATGAGAACTCCGCTAGTGCTAGCCATTCTGCCCAGTCCGATTGATGGAAGTTGATGAAGATGCGTAGGTATTGTTCAATTTCCTGATTGATGCGCTCTGTCTGACCGTCTGTTTGTGGATGGTAGGCTGTTGACGAGTTGGCTTCAATGTGGAGCAGCTTGTAGAGTTCCTTCATGAATTGTGACTCAAATTGTGTTCCTCGGTCATGGATAAACTTCCTTGGTATACTGTGGAGCCAGAAGATATAGTCTCTGTAAAGTTTGGCCATTCCTAGTGCTGTGAGTCTGGTGAATGTTGGTACTGCATGGATCTGTTTGCTGAACCGATCTACAAAGATGTATACAGCATTGTATCCGGAAGACTATGGTATTTCCACAATGAGATCCACAGAGACAACTTCCCATGGTCCTTTGGGGATCTCATTTGGGTTGAGTGGTCCTCGGGGTGCATTTTGGTGAGCTTTTGTTCACTGACATTCTGTGCAGCCGGTAATTGTTAGAGTCTGATCAATGCGTGATCAGGAGTCTGTCAGGCTCGGCCGGAGATGCGGGGGAGTGCCCGCCAGCGATGGCGGAGGTCGTGTGTGACGCGGAGTGGGGGTA